>SJYQ01002217.1:226533-243499 GCA_006410935.1 Redunca redunca
GTGATGACTGCTTAGTTGTTAAACCTTCAATGTATTTTTAAAAGAATTCTGTGTTCTAATTCTTATCTATTAACAACTTTTGCTTAAAAATGTAGTCCAGTTCCTTTGGAGAACAGGAGAAAACAGATATTAGCATGAATCAGGAAAGCAAAAGCTATTTTATTAGAAGAATTTAAACATTATCCTTCAAGAAGAAATCTATTCACTTAAATAGAAACTCTGCCTATTCCATAATTATGAAAGCAACTGTAAAAATTGATGCAGAACCATTACAATTAAGAATAAGTCTGCACATGTGTAACATCTCAGATCAATTCACAGAAGTATGCCTCTCTTGGTTAATAATAATTAGTTCAGCATTCCCAGCAGTTTCCCTTGCTATGATACTACTGATTGATGGTGTCCACAACATCGCACTTCCTCATGGTTATAAGGACCCATTTTAGAGGCTTTGACATAGAGGAGGCAGAGCATGGGTTAGGGCAATATCCTCAACACTAGCTGTCTTTTCACCTCATTTTCTCCCACTGATGGTAACACCTCATTTATAGACAGAGCAACTGAAGCTAGGAAAACCAGCATCTGCCCAATTTCTGCAGTCTGAAGGAAAGCTAGGATGCCCTCCCTCCTTTCCTGATACTCTTTGAAGTTTACCAGGGGACCTCTCCAACCCTCAAACTGAGATCAGCAAGCAGTAGGTCACGGACATTAAGGCAAAGAGGAGATTAAAACATAAGGTGGGAATGCTCCTGCTGCTGCTAAGTCGCTTCAGTCATGTCTGACTCTGTGCAACCCCATAGACAGCACCCCACCAGGCTCCCCCATCCCTGGGATTCTCCAGGCAAGAACACTGGAGTGGGTTTCCATTTCCTTCTCCACTGCATGAAAGTGAAAAGGGAAAGTGAAGTTGTTCAGTTGTGTCCAACTCTTAGTGACCCCATGGACCACAGCCTACCAAGCTCCTCCAACCATGGGATTTTCCAGGCAAGAGTACTCGAGTGGGTTGCCATTCCCTTCTCCAAAAGTGGGAATATTCTCTTGCAAATAAGCACCTACAAAAACTGAACAATGCCTTCCCAGATGGCTACTCTAGGGACAGAAAGAGTGGAGGCCAGTGTTTCCCAAAACCTAGGACATAAACATAGAAGATTTAGGGGAGTACATGATACAACTTTAAAAAGCATGAACACTTTTAGTAAGGAAGTCACTCTGTTTTGAATTCTATTTTAATCTTTCTGACTATGTCAGGAGAAAAATCTTTCATATTTTTTAAAACTTTCCTAACACTTGCTAATTTACTTTCTAACCTACTCTTATTTTTTTACAAAGAGAACAGGTATCACACATAAGGCATTTATCAGGTATTTATCAAGCTAGTACTTAATTAATGAATTGTTTTTAGTTATGCATATATATGTGTGTGTTTTAGTCTGATAAGGCTGCTATACCAAAATACTTTACAGTGGGTGGCTTAAATAACAGGGATGTATTCATTACAGTTCTGGAGGCTGAGACGTCCAAGATCAAACTGCCAGCAGATTTGGTGTTTGGTGGGAGGTATCTTCTAGATGCATCCTCACTTGGCAGGGAGAGAGCGAGAAAGAGAGCAAGGGAGCCCAAGCTCTGGTCTCTTCCTCTTCCTGTAAGAACACTACTGGGGACCCTACTTTCATGACCTCATCAAAGGCCCCACCTCCAAGTATCATACCATTAAGGGCTGAAAAGTGAAAGTGAAAGTCACTCAGTCGTGTTGGACTCTGTGACCCCATGGACTATACAGTCTATGGAATTCTCCAGGCCAGAATATTGGAATTGGCAGCTGTTCGCTTCTCTAGGGGATCTTCCCAACCCAGGGATTGAACCCAGGTCTCCCACACTGCGGATTCTTTATCAGCTGAGACACCAGGGAAGCCCATTTAAGGGCTAGGGCTTCAACAAATGAACAGTAGTGGGGGGAAGGTGGCGCAAATATTCAATTCATATGGTTTATGGTTATGTTTTATGGTTCAGTTCAGTTCAGTCCAGTCGCTCAGTCATGTCTGACTCTTTGTGACCCCATGAATCACAGCACGCCAGGCCTCCCTGTTCATCACCAACTCCTGGAGTTCACCCAGACTCACGTCCATTGAGTCAGTGATGCCATCCAGCCATCTCATCCTCTGTCGTCCCCTTCTCCTCCTGCCCCCAATCCCTCCCAGCATCAAAGTCTTTTCCAATGAGTCAACTCTTCGCATCAGGTGGCCAAAGTACTGGAGTTTCAGCTTTAGCATCATTCCTTCCAAAGAAATCCCAGGGTTGATCTCCTTCAGAATGGACTGAAGTCCTTGCAGTCCAAGGGACTCTCAAGAGTCTTCTCCAACACCACAGTTCAAAAGCATCAATTCTTTGGCGCTCAGCCTTCTTCACAGTCCAACTCTCACATCCATACATGACTACTGGAAAAACCATAGCCTTGACTAGATGGACCTTAGTCGGCAAAGTAATGTCTCTGCTTTTGAATATGCTATCTAAGTTGGTCATAACTTTTCTTCCAAGGAGTAAGCGTCTTTTAATTTCATGGCTGCAATCACCATCTGCAGTGATTTTGGAGCCCAAAAATACAAAGTCTGACACTGTTTCCACTGTTTCCCCATCTATTTCCCATGAAGTGATGGAACCAGATGCCATGATCTTTGTTTTCTGAATGTTGAGCTTTAAGCCAACTTTTTCACTCTCCTTTTACCTTCATCAAGAGGCTTTTTAGTTCCTCTTCACTTTCTGCCATAAGGGTGGTGTCGTCTGCATATCTGAGGTTATTGATATTTCTCCCGGCAATCTTGATTCCAGCTTGTGTTTCTTCCAGTCCAGTGTTTCTCATGATGTACTCTGCATATTATAACTGGTGATGTTAAAAGTTCTATTTATGGTAGTTATGTACAATTTACCATTTAAAGAAACCTATTTAACTACAAAAGTGAAGTGATTTAAAGAAAACTCAAATAAATAATAGTTCTGATGGCATATATATGTCAAAAATGTGAAAGCTGCGTAGGAGTAGCTGCAATTTTAGAACCACTGGCAAAAGTGAATACAATTGACATTGGTTTCTGCTATGTGTTGTGTATTCTCCCAAGGATTAGACATTCGTGAGGAAGTTATGAAAATCAGACAAGTAAAATCCAGACTAACTATAGGTTCTCCTTTCTCAAAAATTTTTTACTGCAAAAGGTATCATAATTTATGTTATTTCATAAATTATATTAGTGAGAAAGTAAACATCTGTGTTGTTTATTTCCACAAGCAGAGACTAGTGAGAAAGAGAAGAAAAGGAAAAGGAGGGAATGTCAATCATTTGGCAGCATTTCTATGCTTCTAGAAACAGAGGCAGGAAGCAAGTTAACCACTGTTGGGCAGAGTGTGCTGGTGGCCCTGGATGTGGAACAGTGGAAAGGAGCCAACTAGGGAAAGGAAGATCAATTGCTTTCCAATTAATGGGAGGACCCTGATGTGAGGAGTGCCAGAACAGAGATGGAGAAAAGAAAAAAGATGTGTTTGCATCTTTCCACTACCCCCAGCGTACAAACACTTTGATTTCTTTGCTGTTGTTTCTCAGAGTGGAGGGTAGTTTGGGGAGGGAGAGGAGGTTAGAGAATGACTGGAGAATGCCTGTCATCCTCTGTTTAAGTATTTATCTGGTCAACAAATGCAATGATCATCTTTTACGGACAAAATACAAGTACCAGGCCCTGAGACAGCAGAGGGCAGAGAGAAATCGTACTGATATCACAGAACTTGCAGCCAAGTAGAAGAATGGTTGTTAAAAAAAATACTGACATATATGAATACATTAAAAAAAAAACCCTGGTGCTATCGGACAGTGAATGAGAGCTTTATCAGGTACTACTTGCTTGTACTTCAAATCCATCTGTCCTCCCTTCCTAGTCCAGTAACTGCTGTAGTAATCAGTCCCACACGAGTACAATCCAACTGCCCCTCACCTAGACCCACGCTGCTGGCATCTTGCCCTGAAGCTTCTTTGAATACTTGGTGTGGCCTGACTTTGGGAATCCACTCAGCACTCATAGAGGTGCAACCCAGAGTGTGGCAGAATTAAGATCATGTGGGAGTCACTTCTCACGTGGCTCCACCTTTCTAATAGCTTGAAGCACGTTTCATAAGGCTCCCAAAATCTCCCGTGAGATTGGGCATCCCGTCATTTGAAACAGTGGCCAACGCCATAACACATTCTTATGTTGTCTCTTCCTCATTCCATGATTCACCTCCCCTCAGTGATGACCTGTACTGTCTTCTACATTATTAAATTTCAGATATTTTGCCTTTTGGTAGTTAAATAGAGACATTATTTAAAATTAAATTATATAAACATAAATTACATTAATAACAAAGGTAATAACTATTCAAAATTTATCATTTCCTATTTTCCTCTATTATTATTAATATCTGTGCTCTCAAGGTTATTTACATCATCCTATTTGTTTGATGGAAATACTACAAGCTATGTTATATTGGATTTCTTCCCATGGGTACATAATTCAATGACATTATGTTGTTAATAATAGCTTGATATCAGCCATAGGAAGTATCTATATCACAGAAACAGGCAAAAGCTACAAATTAGGATTTGATTTGTCCTGTTGATTATTTAGACTTTAGAAAATTATGGAGAAGATGTTAGTAATGTAGGTTAAACTTAGAAGTGGGTCATGTTTCTATCATGAATGACACACAGAAAATTGTAGTTCTAAATTATGTATCATGCAATTCAGCAAAAAAGTCACTACATAATTTATGAATGAGAAAAGTTGGCATACATCTTTCTAGTTTTACTTTCATCCTCGTTAGTGTAAATGAATCAGTTTTCATATTGCAAGTGTACTTTTTTGTCAGCCTCAAACATAAGTTGGCTATGGTTATAAGATTTTAGCAAAAATCAATTAAAGCATTCTGTGAAAATCAGTCAGGTATATGGGATTTTTGCTTCCCAGGTGGCTCAGGTGGTAAAGAATCTGCCTGCAATGTGGGAGACCTGGGTCTGATCCCTGGGTTGAAAAGATCCCCTGGAGGAGGGCATGGCCACCCACTTCAGGATCCTTAGGGCTTCCCTCATATCTCAGTTGGTAAAGAATTTGCCTGCAATGCAGGGGTCCTGGGTTCAATTCCTGGGTCAGGAAGATCCCCTGGAGAATAAAATGGCAACTCACTCCAGTGCCTGGAGAATCCCATGGACATAGGAGGCTGGCAGACTGCAGTCCATGGTGTCTCAAGAGTTGGACATGACATAGTGACTAAGTCACCAGCACTCCATTGCTTCTTGTTCATATATAGGTTTTTATTTTAGACTCTGCTTTGGGAGGAACCAAAAGTAAGACCATTGAGATCAAGTATGGCTCTAGAAAGCAAACTCTCAGAATGGAAATTTGGAACTAGATCACTTACCAATAGGATGGCAATAGGCACCCTTTTGCTGGCAGTCTGTTGATGAACTTTGGCATGCAGTAGCATCGCAATCACCAAGAATACTTACTACCTGCAGCAATTAGGATGGAATAAAGATGGAAGAAGCAGCATTGGATTATGTGTAACACTTGAGTACTATGTGGCTATGGTAATTAAAAGGATTGTGGAGTTTGAAGTTTTCTTGATTCTACCCATTTGCTAGAGCTTTAATAATATCTTAGAGACCTAAAGGTGTAGGAGATTCCAGTGATCAGCAACCTTGCCTGTTTTCAAGATTGCACTATGTTAAAAATGAGAGTATTGTTTATAGACCTTTAAACCTCATAGCATTGAGCTGCCAGCCAAACCTCTTTCAAGCAAATGCTTTATAGGAGCCAGTGGATACATGGCCAAAGTGTTCTTGAGATGCAGTTCCTAAGATTCCCAGAAGGTCCTGGGTGATTCGTCAACTCATTGCCCACAGTGGTGGTCAACTCAGTCATGCAGTGTGTGTTGGCTCCCCTTCTCTCTTTTACTCCCCTGACCTCACTCATTACAAAGCATTTGTCTCAGGCTCTGAGAATCCCAAGGACAGAGGAACCTGGAAGGCTACAGTCCACGGGGTCACAAAAGAGTTGGACATGACTGAAGCAACTTAGCACACACACACACACTGAGGCTGGAGGAGAGAAAGCAACTGAGGAGGATACATGAGATGGAGCTGGAGAGTGGGCAGTTCAGTTCAGTCGCTCAGTCGTGTCCAACTCTTTGCGACCCCATGAATCGCAGCATGCCAGGCCTCCCTGTCCATCACCATCTCCTGGAGTTCACTCAGACTCACGTCCATCGTGTCCATGATGCCATCCAGCCATCTCATCCTGGGTCATCCCCGAGTGGGCAGGACCTTGTATTTCTCTTCACTAGACATTTCTTTGTCACAAGAAAAACTTCAATCCACTAAGCTGCCTCCTTTTTTTCTCCTGTATTCCTATTCACAATGTCTTTAAAATTAGAATTGCAATGAGAGCAAATCAGTGAAAATGAAGAAATCTGAGTTCATATTTTGGCTCTTCCATTGACTTGAAGTGTTATTTTGGACAAATTACAAAAGATCTAGTAGAAAAGGTATGGAAACAGTAAATATCACATGAATAAATGCTCTATGTAAAAGACATGGTATTACTATCATCATCACAAGCTATGAAGCATGGGAGGTCAAGTACACAGTCCATGTTTCACAGAAAAATGAAGTAAAAACTGAAAGCATATTCAACAGCCAAAAAAAACAGTTCAAGGAAGCCTCACTTTGCTCACAGAAAAACCACAGAATTAGTGATAGAATTTGGAAAAAAATACTCATGATCAAACATCTCAGAGCTGAAGGAACCCCAGCCCAAGGCTAGAGGAAGGGAAAGCCTTTGATGACCTGATATTGATAAAACCAGAACATGTTACAGAAGGAGAATTTCCCCCCATGTGATGAAATCTGTCTGTTGCCAGTGATGAATGGGATAAAGGAAAAGATTCAGCATTTGTAATATTCTCTTTAAAAGAGTTCCCACCTACATGATACATGGTAAGTAATTGGTATTTATGGCCTCCAGCATGCTGGTGTCACTTTATTTTTGAAAACCTGCTTTTCTGGCTCATATTTCAGTAGTAGAAATTCATGTGGCCTGAAATAGGATGACAACAAGTACTACCAAGAAGTAGGTCTGTTTCAAAGCTATTTTGTATCTACTGGGTTATGTAATGCAGTGGATTCAGCCCTATTCCATAGTCTTTGATCTCTACCCTGGTAAGCACAGATGATTAGAAAGACTTCAAGAATTTGCCTCATTTTGGGAATTTCCTGGCAGTCCAGTGGTTAGAACAGGGTTTTTATTGTCAGGACTTGGGTTGATCCCTGATTGGGGGAACTAAGATCCTGTAAATTGTACACTTCATTTAGACAGACTTCTACTTCTAAGCAAATGCTCACCTATGATGAACAGTTATGAACATAATCTACTTTTGTGATTACCACTGATTAATGATGCTTACTCCTTGGAAGGAAAGTTATGACCAACCTAGATAGTATATTCAAAAGCAGAGATATTACTTTGCCAACAAAGGTCCGTCTAGTCTAGGCTATGGTTTTTCCAGTGGTCATGTATGGATGTGAGAGTTGGACTGTGAAGAAAGCTGAGCACCGAAGAATTGATGCTTTTGAACTGTGGTGTTGGAGAAGACTCTTGAGAGTCCCTTGGACTGCAAGGAGATCCAACCAGTCCATCCTAAAGGAGATCAGTCCTGAGTGTTCATTGGAAGGACTGATGCTAAAGCTGAAACTCCAATACTTTGACCACCTCATGCGAAGAGTTGACTCATTGGAAAAGACTTTGAAAGGAAAAGACTGGGGACAGGAGAAGGGGACGACAGAGGATGAGATGGCTGGATGGCATCACCAACTCGATGGACATGAGTTTGAGTGAACTCCGGGAGTTGGTGATGGACAGGGAGGCCTGGCATGCTGTGATTCGTGGGATCGCAAAGAGTCGGACATGACTGAGCGACTGAACTGAACTGAATGTCTATCATATACCTAGAAACCATAGCAAAAGCTAGGAAGGAAAATTATGTAAAGGTTTCCAAAGCACTATGCTTTTACATTTTTCCTTCTAGGTTAGAAGAATATAAAAATTCTCCTGTAGTCCTATACCCCACCAGATCCTGGAAGATTTTGGACTTTGTTTTCTCTTTAGTTCTCAGCAGTTTGATTCTACTGAGCCTGAGTGTGGATATCCTTGTCAAATGCTTGTTCTGTATATATTGAGATGATCTTTTCGGGGTTTGTTAATATAGTGAATAACATTATATTTTGAATGTTAAATATACATTGCATTCACAATTATAATAATTATTTACTGTAACCATAATACATTTCTATCTCTATGGTAGAAAAGTGTTTATCACTTTTATGAGATGCCCAAAATGTACTCTTCAAAACATTAGCTCCATGACATATTAGTGAAAGTTCTGCAAACAGAACAGACCACATTAGTCTGGCAAATGATAGGCTAAATAGAGGTGACTTATCAGGGATTTTAGTATCCTAGAGTGAATTTTAAATCTTCAAGAGAAGGGGTATGTTATACATCACTTTCCATGATTCGACCATAGACTATCTTCTCTAGAGACAAGAGTTCCATGAAATACACTCTGGGAAATGCAGTTTTCTATTAGATAGATAGGATGTGTCTGATTTTCTACTTGGACTATAATCTTGCCAATAGAAACCATCATACTGAACTCATAGGTGTAACATCTATCACCTGCCTGGCATTCTTTCACTTATTCATTCATTTTTTTTTCCAACAAACATTATTTGAACCCCTTTGTATGCTGGATTCCACACTTGGGGGTAAAAGAGATGAAACATGGTTTCTGCCCTCGAAGAGCTCACATTCAGAAGGAGTCCTCATTCACTGAAAAAACTCCAATTAATTGAAGAAACATGCAAGTGAAAGAGCACTAGTGGTTTAAACCTAATCACAAGTCAGACACTTTGAAAGGAAAACAGAGACAGTTCCTAAAAGGAGACATTTCAAGAATTCCAATTGCCTATGAATTGCCAGACCCCATTCTCCTGCCAGAGTCCGGCACAAAAATACTGAAACTTTCAAACTCCCAAGGAATTAACGAGCAGTGTAATTTTCATACATCATCTATCTGTCTGAATCCGCCCCTTTAATCTGGGCACCCACCTACACTTCCAGTCTCATCTCCTGCATTCTTTGTCTTGCCCTTTTCCTTCAAGCAATAAAGTGTATAGTCTTGATCTTTTGGCATTGCCCCATGCAGTAATCTTTGCCTTAAATACACTTCTTCCATATTTACTCCTCATCCCTATGCCTGACCTGTTCATACAAAGCCTTCAAGGCTCAGGTCAGGATTGACCAGAAGCCCTTGGTGAGGTGCTCTTCCCATATTCCTTCTACTATTTCTCCACACTGAACTGAAATTACCTGTCTTTTTGTTTCTCTCAGGCTAGTTTTTGGGCTTCCCCAGTCAAAGACCATTTTACTAGCATGGAGTCCAGTATTCAGGAAGTGGCCAACAAATGCTCATGGAATCCAATCAAATTAACTCAACGGAAGTTCTTATTACTCTAACCAAGTTCCTGAGAAACTTCAGAAAAATAATCACAAAAGCTCAGCATCCTCTGAACAAAATGTTTACTCAGAATTAAACTGTGTTGTTGGTAGGGTGGCTGGGTATGAGAGGGGTAATTACTAACATCCTGGACTGTGCTGTCCAATATGATAGTTCCTAGTCATACGTGGCTATTTAAAATTTACATAAAAATAAATAAATTTAAATAAAAATTAAAATTTAGTCATTCCAGGTACAATTAAAAAACTCAGCAGTAACTAGTGGCTCAATAGAATAGACAGCTCAAAATAAACATTTCCATCAATGCAGAATGTTTGGGGGCAACAGTGATCTAATCTATAAGACCCAAAGAAAATAAAGAACACAACTTTCAGTAACTATTTAGGAAACAATTCAAGATTGTTTTGTAGACCTAATGCCCAAAGTTGATTTTCAAAGGGTATTTTAGAAATTCATTTGTGGCTTCATGAACAGCCCAGGTGCTGAAGCTAATTTTAGGACATAATGAAAAGCCTAAGGATTGTGTTTATAAAACATTGAACCAAGATGACTGTGGGACAAATTTAAATTGTTCTTAAGGCAGTAACTTGGGGACTTGTTTACTTAAGCATACTCTGCAACCAAGTATAATTGACGGCGCTCCACATCTTTGTTTCTGGTATCCAAAATTTGAAATTCCATAAATTCACTTAAGAAGCAATTTACAAGTCTTGTGGGCTCCTTAAAGTGCCTGTCATATAGAAGGCATTTAAATACATGTTGGTTGAATGAAGACTTTTGGGGAAACAATCCTGATTCATACATCCAGATGTTCCTTGGAATTAAACACACGGATGTTTGACATGTGATGACTCTTGGATTTTTTTGGAAGCTCTTTCCTGCTCAACTAGTTTGTGGGCCAAAACATTATTGAATTTGGCAACACTAAAACTGAAAGCAGAGTCAAACCCCTGGTCTACTTGGAAGCAGTGAGGGGAAGTCTTAGCCACATGTCTCTGTCATGATAACAATAAAAACAAGCTTTATGAATACTTTTATACTCAATGGCTGTAAAAGATTGGGGGAATAATCTTGAAAATGTAGAAAGATTCTGCATTTGAGATGCTTCCAAAATGTATTGAAGTTCCTGCTGCTCTTTAAAGAAACTAAACATGGAAACTGTTGACCATTGATTATGGGTGTTGTTTATAAAAGGCAAACAAACCAAAACCAAACAACCCACCTCCCCAAGAATTTCAGTCAGCAGAGCTATACTAAAAGGAAAGATATTGGCTAAACATCAAAAGATTGGCTGCTGCTGCTGCTAAGTTTCTTCAGTTGTGTCCGAATTTGTGCAACCCCATAGACGGCAGCCCACCAGGCTCTGTCATCCCTGGGATTCTCCAGGCAAGAACACTGGAGTGGGTTGCCATTTCAGATGAACATAATTTCTATGCTGTAAGTTAAAACAAAATATATGCATCATTTTTTGACGATTTTCTACTTAATCAACTCTTTTTGATTAGTTGATGTACAACCAGTCCCAATTCAACTGTAGTTGAAAAGCTGTCATTCACTTAGATCAATAGCAAGGCAAATTAGAGTCCCTAGATCAGCAAGTGACTGGCATATAATAAAAAAAACATCAGCTAGTATTATCACTATCTGCGTTTGGTGGCAACCAGGGCTAGTAACTGCTGGGACTTGACTTTGACAAGTAAGTGTCAAGTGACAATCATTAACAAATTGATTCAAACCAGATGCTGATCTCAGATCCTTGCCAAAATATAATGATGCTAATTAGAGTCTTGACTTTTCCTTCATCCAATACTTAAGTCTAGGAAAGCTTTGATTGAGCAGAGGAAGGTTTTTTGTTTTTTTTTAAAGAGATGTGATAAAATCTAGTGTGGATGGGTTTACATCAGATCCTGGCAAAGCTATAGGGAGGGAAAAAAAACCTCCTGAAATAAGTGACTTCAGTCAGAAGCTTCAGCCCAGGCATGTTTTTGTAAGAAAGCTGTTAGAAGGACAATGTGTCTCATCACTGCCTCTCCCTAAAGTCCATTTTTAATTATTGATGTCACTCTTTCCTTCCTTCTCTGCCCAAACAAATATAACATTTAAACATTGAAGAGGCTACAGAGTCAATGACTGAATGGAATAAAGAGTGAATGATTTAAAGAAGCAGATCTCTAAACCCGGTTACCACCTAAGCTATGACTTACTCCATCACTTTCCTCATAGGCAGGATTTGGGGGACTTTGTCATGGCAGAACACTGTTCACCCCATTCAAGCCAGCCTTAAGGACCACAGCAGAGAAGAGCAGCAAAAAAAAGTGTATATATTGGTGGGTGTGTCCTGGGTCCTTACCTCACTTCTTTCATCTTACCCAACAGTTCTCTGTACATTTTTTATAGTGTTGGAACTGTAGTTTGTGCTCAAATAGATTAAAAAAATTATCCATATGCTTTCCCTGGGACACATAAGGGGGTAGTCAAGCCTTTGTACATGTGCCTGGTATTGAGGAAAATGGTAAGAGCTTTGTATACACCTGATATTGATGAACACTTGAGAGATTACTTTTTGAAAGCAGAAAACTACCTACAAGTGTTTACCAGAAAATTATATCTCTAGATCAAACACTTATATTCACACCCAAACTCCAAGTCAGAGGCACAGCACTATCATGGAGGAGGCGTTGCCCGGAATCCACCTGTCACACTCAGGGACACACTCATGAGCACTCTGGCAGGACTCAGAGAACACAGGGAAGTGAATGAACCCATCAACTAACCAGGCCAGCTTCTTGGGCACCTGACTCTCCTAACTGCTTTCTTCTCTGAGCACTTAGTATCCCACAGTCTAACACCTGACTACACATCGTGACCCCAACTTGGAATGCACGTGTTTGAAGGTCTCTTACACAACCAGACTGTAAGCTTTTGAAGGCAGACTACATTTCACATTTGGCTTATATCGTCTTTTGTGCCCAGCATGAAACTCAACAAGAGGTTGCTAGGTGCTAGATGAGGACATGTCAAACTCACAGAGATGACCGTCTTATGCTGAATCCAGATAACGATGAGGCACTTCTTGGTTGAGGTCACCAGGTATGTCACCTTCGTAGGGTTTTGACTTGCACACTAGAGAAGTCTCTCGGCTCCTCAGACATTGTATTTACATTTATAATATAAACAGCCATAGTGTGAACTGACGGAGAAGGCAATGGTGCCCCACTCCAGTACTCTGGCCTGGAAAATCCCATGGACGGAGGAGCCTGGTAGGCTGCAGTCCATGGGGTCGCTAGAGTCAGACACAATTGAGCGATTTCACTTTCACTTTTCACTTTCATGCTTTGGAGAAGGAAATGGCAACCCGCTCCAGTGTTCTTGCCTGGAGAATCCCAGGGACAGTGGAGCCTGGTGGGCTGCCATCTATGGGTTCGCACAGAGTCGGACACGACTGAAGCGACTTAGCAGCAGCAGCAGCAGCAGTGTGAAGTGAAGGTGATTCTATAAATATCCACCACTGCCATAGCAGGGCCAACTGCCTATATCCTTTTCCAAAATCCGAGTCATTTCAGCACACTTTATTATTACTTGGGCCAGCTGCCAGCGGTGCCAGCTGAAAGACCCAGGTCTGATCATGAGGAACTAACTCAGCTCAGATATGGTCAGCGGCCTCTTTAACTGAAAGGTCCATGAATAGGATGAGAGTGACAACGTTGGCAGTGGAGAACTTAACTAAGCAGAGTCTCAAGATCAAAAACTTAATGCTGCACAATATTCTAAAAATACTGCAACCAGAATTAGAAAATTGATGTTTCCTTTTAAGCTGTAGAAACTCAAGTAAACCTTTGCGCCCTCACTCTGCTTCCTGAAAATAACAGCTAGTATTTATTGGACATTTAGCTACATGTGCTAGTGCTTTATCTCTTGGAAACTTTCTAAACTTTATGTGTTAGGTACTACTTTTAGTCTAATTTGCCAAAGAGGAAATAGATGTAAAGATTAATTAATGATATCCTCATACCACACAACTGGTTAATATTGGAACTGGCATTTAAACGCAAGCACTCTAACTCGAAAATTAGCTTTTTTGTCTCCTTGATTGACTGCTCCAGTGAATACAAAGGACTCTCATTTTTGTTCTCTCCTGTCACCCTCACTGTCAATATTCTCTGTACAGAGCACTTTCAAATGGTTTTGGGTCTTCTACAATTGGCTGAACTTCCCAGCCTTTCAGAACTCCTTGCATATCCTGAGGATGGGATGGAGAACTGTTCAAAGACCTTGGCCCCTTTACAGGGCACCGCTCACGTCCTTATGATTATAAAGGATCTAAATGGGACCTTGGACAATGGACTCCTTCCATCAAGTGATATACAGCCTTGCAAACATAAGTTCCTCAAATAAATGGAGGACAAACCAATATATAATCACGTGACACCATGATCTCCTTGTCCAGGAGAATGGGAGAGTAAATGGAATAGAGGAAAATAAAAGGACTGCCAGGCAGCATCAAGAACTCATTCAAGGTTGTACTAAGTCACTTCAGTCGTGCCCGACTTTTTGTGACCCTATGGACAGTAGTCTGCCAGGCTCCTGTGTCCAAGGGAACTTCCTGGCAAGAATACTGGAGTGGGATGCCGTGCCCTCCTTCAGGGGATCTTCCTGACCCAGGGATGGAACCCATCACTCTTTATGTCCCCCACACTGGCAGGCAGGTTCTTTACCACTAGCTCCTGGGAAGCCCTCATTCAAGTTAGTATTCATGTATTCAAAATGAGACCAGTTCGCATGGTGACAATTTTCTAGCCATGCTTGGCTATGTGAGTGCAGTTGCCCCACAGGCAAACAGAACTATACCTGGACTGGGGTTTTGCTCAGCACGTATTGTAAGAGTTGAAATATACTCAAGGGAATGATAATAATGATCGATCATGGAAGTCACCTATACCAGGTACAGAGGGAAGACATGAGGGATGTGGGGACAGTAGAAAGGTGTCAGTGGACTGTAGATCCCAGTGGTTATGAGGATTGCTGGAGTCGGAGTGTGGGAGGGACAACAGGAGTCCTGCAGGCATGAGTGCTGTGGAAAATCAGAAAAGGTACAATTCATATGGGCCAGAATAGTTGAGGGGAGGCTTCTTTGAAGGATAGGATTTATTTTGAGAATAAAGGACATAGAAGAGCTCGAGTTGATTAGACAAAGGATAGAAGATGGAATATTTCAAATTAGGGGCATATCTAAGCAAGGGCATGAAACCTGCTCTAAAGATAAAAGATTTAGGAAATAACAAGGAAACCAGTTTTACTAGGATATAAAGTTTGGGGTGCAAAGTTGATAGGGCATGAATTTTTATAGTAAGTACTACAAGATAAGATTCAGGTACAGAAATACAAGGACTATTTCCATCTTCTGAATATTACAAAAACATTTTTCTTCCTTTGTTTGCAGTTAGTATGAATACGGTTTCTGCAATTTAAATGGATAATATTGCCCCTGTTTGAAAACCTTGTCACACTTTATCAGTAACTTTTCCCCTATTTTTAACACCTTTTATTGGCTCCATATGGTGAATTTATGTGTTTGCCTTACAGTGTTCTGTGTTGAATATCTTAGTGCAGATAGAGTTGACTGAAGCAGAGATTCGATATACATTCAAAACTTCTAGAAACTTAACCAAAAATATCCAACTAAATAGATTTACATGATGACCTAGAGCAAGGTCGCTGGTGACTACCACTGCCAGTTAAAAACAACCAAACACAAATGATTAATATAATTAAAACCAATTCTCCATGAAGGAAAGTTACATGGGTCAAAATAGCCTGGAGTTAAAACTCCCCTCCAGGTCCTCCCCACTATCCTATGCAAAACAAAGAACTCTCTTACCCAAAGAAAATAGACATTAAAGTTGATTATGCCCAGCTCCCAGCCAGTCCAGCCTCTGGCCGATCCCCGGAATTCCTTGCCCCAGCCATTTGAGAGATAACTACTCCGAACAACCTTGGAGAAGAACAGCCCCCCTTAAGACAATAGATTTCCACATATATGCCTATATATACTTACTCTTTTTTTGGGTTAGTGCAGCAGCTCACTAATCTGACTGCTGCCGCTTCTCACCTCATTAAAGGTGATCTGTTCCTGTAAAGTGCCAGTCTCCTTCTTTTTCTGAACCTCGCCTTCTCTAACTCCATACCCTATCTTCCATGTTCCACATCATTCATTCATCCAGTGTTTTTGAGCACCAACTATAAACTAAGAACCATGGTAGGTAATGGAGATACAGGAGTTAAAAAATAGACCCTCCCAGGCTAGTGAGCAAGGCGAGTGAAAAAGATACTAAGTGCTATGATAGAAGCAAAGATAGGAGCAAATAGGGAAAGCTTCCTTACCCGGAAGCAGATGGGAATCCAGGAGAGATGTCTGAGAAGCACTGGCATCTGAGTTAAGTTTCAAAATTCCAGAAGCAATTATTTAATCAGCTACAAAGCAGCAGAATGAATTCCTAGTGGAGAAAGCTGCAAATGCAAAGGCTCAAGTGAGAGAAAAACTCACTAGAGAGCATGGAGCGCTTCTGAGTAGTTCAGTATCTTGGAGGTTCAAGTAAAGGATAGTGAGAGAGATTAACAAGACCAGATTCAAAAGGTATATGTTCTGCAGCAGAGGCAACTTGCAGCCATTAATCAAATTTAAGCAAAAGAAACTATTTACAAGACATAGAAGCTACCCGTGTCCTTCAACAGATGAATGGATATAGAAAATGTGGTATATATTAGTATATATACACTGTGGAATATTACTCAGTCATAAAAGGGAATGAAATATTGCCGTTAGCAGCAACATCGATGGATCTGGAGATTATCATGCTAAGTGAAGTAAGTCAGAAAGACAAAGACAAATATAATACTATATAATATCATTTATATGTGGAATCTAAAAAAATGATAGAAATGAATTTACTTGCAAAACAGAAACAGGCTCACAGACATAGAAAACAAACTTACGTTTGTTACCAAACAGTAAAGGTACAGAGGGATGAATTAGGAGTTTGGAATTAACACAGGCTTCAGTAGTACGTGAACTGTGAACTTCCAGATGTTCAAGCTGGCTTTAGAAAAGGCAGAGGAACCAGAGATCAAATTGCCAATGTCTGCTGGATCATCGAAAAAGCAAGAGAGTTCCAGAAAAACATCTATTTCTGCTCTATTGACTATGCCAAAGCCTTGGACTATGTGGATCACAATAAACTGTGGAAAATTCTGAAAGAGATGGGAATACCAGACCACCTGACCTGCCTCTTCAGAAACCTATATGCAGGCCAGGAAGCAACAGTTAGAACTGGACATGGAACAACAGACTGGTTCCAAATAGGAAAAGGAGGACATC
>SJYQ01002217.1:247911-270062 GCA_006410935.1 Redunca redunca
GATAGCATATTGAAAAGCAGAGACATTACTTTGCTAACAAAGGTCCATCTAGTCAAGGCTATGGTTTTTCCTGTGGTTGTGTATGGATGTGAGAGTTGCACTGTGAAGAAAGCTGAACGCTGAAGAATTGATGCTTTTGAACTGTGGTGTTGGAGAAGACTCTTGACAGTCCCTTGGACTGCAAGGAGATCCAACCAGTCCATTCTAAAGGAGATCAGCCCTGGGATTTCTTTGGAGGGAATGATGCTGAAGCTGAAACTCCAGTACTTTGGCCACCTCATGCAAAGAGCTGACTCATTGGAAAAGACTGTGATGCTGGGAGGGATTGGGGGCAGGAGGAGAAGGGGACAACAGAGGATGAGATGGCTGGATGGCATCACTGACTCGATGGACGCGAGTCTGAATGAACTCCGGGAGTTGGTGATGGACAGGGAGGCCTGGTGTGCTGCGATTCATGGGGTCGCAGAGTCAGATACGACTGAGCGACTGAACTGACTGACTGACTGTTCAGATGTTATTTTCTAAATACCATTCTCCACTAAAAGGAAGCAAGGTTCCTTATCAGTGGCTGATGTCTGGACAAGGAAAGTACAAGATGAATCTGGGATATCTTGTAGTCCCAAAAGAAAAGGAAGGACTCCAAAAATGGGTGAGCACGTCTTGAAGGGACACACAGACAAACGTTAAGATGTTCCAAATGGCCAATCTGTGTTAATTGGAGCAACAAAATAAATAATCTTAGCAATGAGTTATGCGTGCATGCTCCGTCACTTCACTCATGTCTAACTCTTTGCGACTGCATGGACTGTAGCCTGCCAGGCTCCTCTGACCATGGGATTCTCCAGGCAAAAACACTGAAGTGGGTTGGCATTCCCGATGGAGGGATCACACTGGTGTCTCTCATGTCTTCTCTATTGGCAGGTAGGTTCTTCACTACTAGTGCCACCTGGGAAGCCCCAGGAATGAATTATAGCCCATTGAAAATAAGAATTCTAGTGCCTACTAATACAAATAAACAAATGAGGAAGAGAGTTCTCCTGAACCACATGCAGAATTCCAACTAATAAATGTAGAAGGAGGGTGAAAATAGAAAATCACCATTTGACAAACACTGCAGTAATAATTGTTTCAGGCAAGAATCATCAATGAATGATAAAAATTAGAGAACAAAACTATAATAAATCTTATGCTTACATAGTCTCAAAGTTCTTGCCATCAGTTAGTAATTTAGTAAATAAAAATAATTTTACAGTGAAGAAACCTGAAAGACACCACCTGAATTCAAATAATTAAAGTTAAAATTATCAAGGCAGAAGATGGGAGTAGGTGAAATGGGTAAAAGGGATGAAAAGGTACAAACTTCCGGTTGTAAGTCCTGGGGATATAATGTACAGCATGGTGACTACAGATAATAATACTGTATTGTATATTTGAAAATTGCTAAGAGAGTAGATGTTAAAAGTTCTCATCACAAGAAAAAAAAATTATAGGGAGTTCCTTGGTGGCTTAGTGGTGAGGATTCTGGGCTTTCACTGCCGTGGCCCAGGTTCAGTCCCTGGTTGGGGAACTGAGATCCCACAAGCCACATGTTGAGGGGAAAAAATTATAAGTATCTGTGGCAATGGATGTTGTATACCTGAAACTAATATAACGTTATATGTCAAGCACATCTCAATTTTTAAAAAGTTAAAATCACCAGTAATGGGGTGGCAAATCAACATCGGATGCCTCTGATAGGATGTACCAAGGACACCACAGCCCTTCTGTAGTACTGGGTCCCGAATACACAGCATAAATCTAATCATGGGGAAATATCACACAAACCAAAATAAAGGGATACTTGCAAAATAACTGGGCAGGACTCTTCAGAAATCTCAAGGTCAGGAAAGCCAAACATTATGGAGCTATTTCAAATTAAAGGAGACTCTGGACTGAATCTTATACCAGAAAAATTTCAATAGTAAAAAAAAAAAACTAGTGAATTTGAATAAGGTCTATAGAGGATCTTGGGTATGTTAAGTAAAATCTAGTATTAAAATTCATTTGACCTGTTTCTTTTTGCCTTTTTAATGTGATATCTAGAAAATTATAAATTATGCATGAGGCTCCCATTATATTTCTTCTGACCAGCACTGGTCTAGATTTTTAATGTCCTCCTGGTACTCAGGGTCATGCATTCTGAACAGCCTCCTAGTTACCCTACTGACTGCAGTGGCCAGGAATCAGCCCCTGTGAATGCCCTCTGGGGGCTTGTAGCGGGCCTAATGGTTGAGTCAGGCCTCAGCAAGGCGGCAGGGTAGAATGCCTCAGCAATGAGGAGCAAGTCTTACTCAGAGGCCCTCACAGTCACCTGTCTACTTTGCTGTTATTCTTGAAGCACTCATGTGGAGAAAGGATGAGGCGTCAGTAGGACTTACCCACCGCGCGAATGCAGTCAGATGGCTAGGATTCTTGCTCCTTTGTCCTGTTTGTCCCAGCCAGCAGTATCATAGTGGGCCAAGATTCCCGACTTCACTGTGGCTATATCAGAACCTTAGAAACATGAGTTCCAACCAAAATGATAGGAGCAAAGGTGTGGTTCAAGCTGTTTCTTTCCCCTCAAAAAGAAAGGCACTGTTGGTATACCTCGAATAATGTACCAGCACTTGCAAGGTTAACATTCATTCCTGTGCCTTTGGTGACTACACTCTCCACTATATGTCTGAAAGCCAAATTGTTGTGAGCTTCAGGAGGAATAAAAGCTTTCTAGAGTTTATCATTTTGACAGGTGAAGCTCATCTGCTACAATCAACAGTTCCTTAGGACATTAGTCTCACCACACATGTGCTTTAGAAGCACGTCTCCTTTTCCATTAAATTAATTTCTTAGGGTTCTAGTGTCAGTTTGCCGAACAAAGATTCTGGCAACATCTATGACTATGAAATTCTTACATAAAAAAAAATAGTTTTAGAGGAATAAAGACTAGTGTAACTGCTTATCAGCCAATACTTCCAGAAAATTCCTTTGTGCTTTTTTTATCCAGGAACTATACNCAGGAAATAAACAGCAGCTGAAGAAGTGTATTCCTTGTACTGTAATTATGTCACAGTTTACAGACATCAGTACAAGTCAATTAAAAGATAACCAGTGACATACAGTGATTCTATACAACATGGTACAAAAATAAAATACATTTTAAAAGAATCTCAAAGTTGTAACATTCACACAGATCTTAGTTTGCCTGACTCTTTCTAGTTGCGCAGCAGCAGTGAGTCGACATGTCAGGGCATGAGAAGCTATAAACCAAGGCACAACTCTTCCTTGAGCCTCTCCATGATTGTAGGAATGGAGGAAATCTGTATGGGGAAGGGGCTGATAAATTTCAGCCAAGCATCAAGAAAGATGATCCAGATCAATTACAAAGAAAAAGGAGAATCTAGACTTGGAAAATTAGAGTCTAGGTTTAGGAAAATAAAATAGGCAACTCTTTAGATATTTATATCTTTAACCCTGAAGAATTCCATTTTCATTATCAAAAAGTGGTCATGAATGTTCATTGAGTTTATGGTGCTATCCAAGTTTGCTTTGACATGACACCTAAAGAGCTTTTGAAACATTTTTGTTGCAAGTGTTTGATGAAATTGCTATAAATAACAAAGACTAAAACAATCACAAACTGGAGAGTTTTTGATCATTGACAAGAGATGTGTTTTCAAAATGTGTNGTGTGTACCATGTCCTTCAACATTACAATTGAGTTGAATAACCCTGTATTCCATTTCATCATTCCATCAGGTCCTTTGATGAAAAGCTTTGGACTGTATGGAAGTATTGCGCCAAGGCCTACATATTATACAGCTTCTTACCACCTAGATCTCTTCTGGGCAGAGGTAAAAACCACTTGTAATTTTCACTTGAAATTTTTCAGAAATCAGATTATCCATATTTTGAAACTAGTGATGACCAGTTAAAGATATCATCTTGGAATTCATTAAGTATTTACTTTTCTACTTCTACCTAAATTCACATCATGCGTTCCTATTAGCCAAAAATCTGAGCAGAAATCCCCAGAGAAATTTCTGCCATCTCTGTACTTTAATAAAAACTTATTCATCACAGTTCACTACTACAGTGAAAGGAAAGTTGTGTATGTTTTTCCCATAGAAGCTGCCGAGAGTCTCTCCTCTGTTTAATTGAATCTGGAGAGTCCTCCTGCTCCTGTCCTTCCTGTCCTTTGGCACCATGGGTACAGAAAGCCATAGAACCATGACCGCCAGACCTACCTAGGATCCTGGAGTGAGTCACTGGCTGAGTTCAACAATAATGGAAGCTGCAAGCAGAGCAAAGGGTTCAGGACCCAGAGCAAAGGACCCAGAGCTCCACAAGTGACGTTCAATGCATATTAAGCCATTGTCTGAACGTAGTTTCGTTTGGACCCAGAGGTGTAGAACAGATTAGTTTCTTTTTTGTGTGTTTCTCTATAACTAGGATCTATATGATCTGATAAAATCCAAAGAGATATTTCTTCCTTGGGAGATTTCTTTTAAATTGGGTTTGCTGGGAGGTATGCCAGATGAAGTCCTTTCTTCCACAGTGGATTCAGGGCAGGCAGCAGGCAGGCTGACCTTTCCCACCCTTTTCGTTCACACAGTTCTAAGGAGAGAACCTACTTTTGTTCCTGGTGCTCATTCAGCCCTCAGCCTCTCTGCTGAGCCTACCAATTAGTGTTAATAACGGTGGCTAGACTTTAAGGTCTGGACACAGGAAACAACTGAGTAGATGGATTCATTTCAGGAGCTAGACTAAGAAGAAGGCATGGGATAGAACATGAAGGAAGCAATTCACAAAGCTAATAATAGCCTGAGGGACTTAGAGCTTCAAGTTTGGAAACTTACTCTATCAAAGCCTTTTCATGTTACATTGATCAACTCATTCTGTTTGCCTAAAATATTATTTGCTACAATCAGAATAGCATAAAAAGACAATTTTTCTACAATTGTTACATTTATCTTAAAATACTCTAAAAGACTCACAGATATTTAAAATTCTATACTAAATCAGGATAAAAACTTGAAAAGCTCATAAGTCACTTGTTCTCACTCTACCACTGTGTGTTCATTTCTCAGTTGTGTCCGACTCCTTTCAACCCCATGGACTATAGCCTGTCAGGCTCCTCCATCCACAGGATTTTCCAGACAAGAATACTGGAGTGGGTTGCCATTTCTTCCTCCAGGGGATCTTCCCGATGTGGGGATGGACCCCAGTCTTCTGTGTCTCCTGCAGTGCAGGCTGAGCCACTGGGGAAACCCAACAAACTAGAGTGTCTAAAAAGAATAGCTATAAATCAATCATCTATTTAGGAAGGTGACTTTAACGTCTAGCAAGATGAAGTAATTTGCTTTAGTTAGGTGAATAGCATGATGGCTAGGACCAGAACACTATCAGGTTCCATGTGCTCAGGCCAGAGGGAGCCAAATGGAGTGACCGAGTGCATGGCCTTTCACACCATTGTTGACTGGGTTCAAGTTTATCTTAGACCTTCTCTCTGCCTCAATTTCCCCTCTCTAAACAGGGCTAATAGGAGTTTCTCACTTACAAGTTTCCCAGGAGGACTGGATGAGCTAATGTGTGTCAAGTGCTTAGAAAAATACTCAATATGTATTAGTATCTATTCAACATAGAATACAATGGGATGCTAAAAGACCTTCTGTTTTGCTCCTTATATGATCTTTAAAAAAATGTTTCTTAGAAATTAATGTGCACAACATTCCTGGAGTGTTGGGTAACCACTGGAGACCCAGAATAGGGTCTGGCAGCTTGTCAGGCAGCACCGTGGTTGGTAGAGCTGTGACTTGTAAAGTCCATCGCAGTTTCCTGTGCCCACCACCAGAACCCCCTGCTCACCTTAATTACAACAGGCTTTCATGGCCTGGTACTAATGAGTGTCATTGTATCCTTTTATCAGAATTTTTGCCTCCAAAGATGGATTTGTAGTTTTGAAATTTTAATTTAAAAGGAAAATAAGCTCTTTGTCTATTGAGCACATATATTATGTAAATGTGACAATTATAGAGCTATAAAGAAGCACACATACATGTTTAATGTGTAAATTAGCTGTGAGTGGGAGTTCAGTGGCAACACACAAGGGTCCAAACCTCCCATTTCAAAACCTCTAACAGAAACCAATGAAATATTTATGTTAGGAAGGCTTAGACATCACATATTCTACCATGATCAGGCAATTACTCACATTCACACCCACATATTCATATGTCTATATAGAAAATATACGATACTTATTCCTGCTTCATTTGTACTGGACAATGACAGATAGTCCTTCAAATGAAATTTCTCAGGGAAAAATTGTTGAATTACTAGGTCATAGTTAAAGAGTATAGTCAGGCTCTGGATCATAAGCCTAAATTCCGAGTTGTATATATCCTTATCTTCCTATCTCATTTATGTACATGGGTTTTGTTTGGTAATTATGATGGTATTTTTGAAGCAGTATAAAAAAGGTGCAGAGGTGGGTGGGGTACTTACACGTATGTCTAATTCAGGAAGTCTGGCAAGCCACTGCAGGCTACCAGCCACCTCCTTGCAATGAGAAGTGTGAATGTTGGGAATTTCCAAATGCTCTAGGCTTCCTCCCCTACACTGTGGGGGAGGGAACATGTCCAGGTACCCAATAAGGGAAAGCACACATTACCCTGTTCTCACAAACTCCATTAAGAGATGAGTGGAAGTGGGGACTTTCAGTCTCTCCCCACCTCCTCACTTACTCTACCTCTGGAAGAAATGACTTGTCTCATTGGTGACTTTTGGCTGTGTTAGGTTTATCCCTTCTGGGATCTCTAGAGAAGCCAGCCTGGCCATGTGACTCTTGCATTCTGGTCTGTCTCCATGATGTGATAAGCTTAGCAGGCAGGTTTCTGCAGGGGGAAAGTTCAGCCTCTATGGAATGTGGGTTGTGGGAAATTGCTTTGGCTGTAGATCTAAACTGGAGTTGCAAATCAGTAATAAAACTGACATTTGGTTATAAAACTGACATTTTAATCTTCATCTGTTTATCTCTGTGCCTTCATTCTTACATAGTTTGAACTTAGCCATCTCAGTTTGGACTCCTAAAAGGCAAAATGAGGAGTTGGGATCATGAAATTTGCACATGTGCTGCCTGCCTCAGCCCTCAATCATTCAGTCACACAGCACCTCTAATCTAAGTAAGAGCTGTGGTGTTGAGCAGTGAAGGGAACTTAGAACCAACAGAGGAATCCCAGGAAACAGAAAGCCACTGACTCATGGTCCCTTTGACTTGGAGGAACTTCACCAAAATACATGAAGGAAGAACCCATAAGATTTTGAGAGAACTGAACTACACTTTATTTATTTTTTTTTAAATGTTTATTTTAACTTTAGTTTACTTTACATTACTGTATTGGTTTTGCCAAACATTGACATGAATTCACCACGAGTGTACATGAGTTCCCTAACATGAATCCCCTCCCACCTCCCACCCCATACCATCTCTCTGGGTCCTCTCCTTGCACCAGTCCCAAGCATCCTGCATCCTGCATAGGACATCAACTGGCAATTCGTTTCTTACATGATAGTATACATTGAACTACACTTTAAAGAGCCTAATAAAAGAATCCATTATACAAATGCTAATGTAAAACTCTTCCAAGTAAATCAGAGGTCAAGAACAGTGGAACTCCAGATGTTCAAGCTGGTTTTAGAAAAAGCAGAGGAACCAGAGAGCAAATTGCCAACATCTGCTGGATCCTCAAAAAAGGAAGAGAGTTCCAGAAAAACATCTATTTCTGCAGTATTGACTATGCCAAAGCCTTGGACTGTGTGGATCACAATAACCTGTGGAAAATTCTGAAAGAGATGGGAATATCAGACCACCTGACCTGCCTCTTGAGAAACCTGTATGCAGGTCAGGAAGGAACAGTTAGAACTGGACATGGAACAACAGACTGGTTCCAAATAGGAAAAGGAGGACATCAAGGCTGTATATTGTCACCCTGCTTATTTAACTTCTATGCAGAGTACATCATGAGAAACGCTGGGCTGGAGGAAGCACAAGCTGGAATCAAGATTGCCGGGAGAAATATCAATAACCTCAGATATGCAGATGACACCACCCTTATGGCAGAAAGTAAGGAAGAACTAAAGAGCCTCTTGATGAAGTTGAAAGGAGAGTGAAAAAGTTGGCTTAAAGCTCAACATTCAGAAAACGAAGATCATGGCATCTGGTCTTATCACTTCATGGGAAATAGATGGGGAAACAGTGGAAACAGTGTCAGACTTTATTTTTTTGGCCTCCAAAATCACTGCAGATGGTGACTGCAGCCATGAAATTAAAAGACGCTTACTCCTTGGAAGAAAAGTTATGACCAACCTAGACAGCATATTCAAAAGCAGAGACATTACTTTGCCAACAAAAGTCTATTAGTCAAGGCTATGGTTTGCTGAAGAATTGATGCTTTTGAACTGTGGTGTTGGAGAAGACTCTTGAGAGTCCCTTGGACAGCAAGGAGATCCAACCAGTCCATTCTAAAGGAGATCAGTCCTGGGTATTCATTGGAAGGACTAATGTTGAAGCTGAAACTCCAATACTTTGGCCACCTCATGTGAAGAGCTGACTCATTTGAAAAGACCCTGATGCTGGGAGGGATTGGGAGCAGGAGGAGAAGGGGACGACAGAGGATGAGATGGCTGGATGGCATCACCAACTCAATGGACATGAGTTTGGGTTGGCTGCAGGAGTTGTTGATGGACAGGGAGGCCTGGCGTGCTGCAGTTCATAGGGTCGCAAAGAGTCAGACATGACTGAGTGACTGAACTGAACTCAACTGATTTCTGTCAGGTGTTCTGATATGTTATATAAATACTCATATTAAGGGTATTAAGTTTTTATGGAAAAAGTCCCAGATATATTTTTCTTCTTGCTTTATATATTATTATGCCTCCTCAACAGGGAATTTATTGGAATTTGGATTCCATAGATATTTGAGTAGACCATTCATTAATTCATCCATTCATTCCTTCCTTTTCTATCTTCAGAGATGTAGAAGGTATAAGAGAGAGGATAGATGATATGTGGCTCTTAAATCAGTTGGAGAGTTGAAAGTTACATAACCTAGAATACCTGGAGACCAATTCTAGGAAGACATGAGGTAGCATAACCTAGTCTAAATAGGATGACCACACTTTCTATGCCGAAAAAAGTTAGAACATGTGGTCTAACAAAATATTCTTTTATTGATTTGTAAATTTCCTCTTTTGAAGTCTCATAAAGGTGTACTGAATTTGAAGTTTCACTGACTACTTGACTCAGTGACTTCCAGTTTAAAACTTCATGTCTTTTGCCTAAAAACATTCAGGCAATCTTGAGATTCTTGCATTCCATTTCTATCTCCTTGAGGGTGACCTGAACCCTCAAGACACATATTGCATATGTAATATCTTGGCATGGAGGATGAAGATGTGCTTATCTCTGTGGGTCTTTCTTGAGTTCTTCATTTCACACATCTGTTCATTGGCCTCAGTGGCTAAAGGGCTCTGGGATCCTTCTATGCTTGCTTTTGGGTGCAGCAAGTTCACTCTGTGTCATTGATCTATCACTAAGTCAGCTGATTACCCTCCAGCTCAACTACTTTGACAGTTATTCTGCCATTCATGTGGCACAGGGGAATCTGCGGTGAGGTTTACCAACTCCCAGCCTGTATTCAGTAGTCATTCTGCTCCAAGATTCAAGATTCAATAAATTGCTCAATTTATTCGGGGGTCCTCTCTTTAGCCAACCACCCCCACTCCATACTTCAGAACCTGGCCCAGGACCTTAGGCCCTTTCTCAAAGACAATCCAAGGCAAACCTTAGTCATGTTCACTCAGCTTCTTTCTCACCACTAGCAGGAAAAAAATGAAGTTCCTGTTCTATCTGTGAAGAGATTATTCTTGCCATCATGATGCCTTCTTCACCGCTCTGGCCTTTTATATAGAATATTTTCTCTCAAATTTGGGTCTTGATCTTCAAAATCAAGTCTGTAGAATTAAAAGCACTCCACAAAGACAACACTTCTTTCTGATTCTGTTTCATGAAACTCAAAAGTGCTTTAATTTCAGACTACTGTCTATGTCACAAAATTTTTAAGTCTCCTTAAATGCTTAGAGGCTGGAATTTCACTAATTCCTCTCTCTGTATATCCCTCAATCTAGAGAGGAGAGTGCATATAGAATGTTCTTGGTACTGCTTGAATGATGTGGAAAGTGCAGGGGTACATGAGGGTTTTTTTTCCCCCAAATAAATGATTTAATATCAAAATATTTTCTCTGCTGCAGAATTATAAAATATTAATTCATATAGATAGGCTACATTTATTGAAAAGAATGAAAGAGTATGGAGCTGTCCATACTGTTAACACTTCCCAGGTGGCTCAGTGGTAAAGAATCTGCCTGCCAGTGCAAGAGATGCAGGAGACTTGAGTTTGATCCCTGGGTCAGGAAGAGCCCCTGGAAAAGGAAATGGCAATCTACTCCAGTATTTCTGCCTAAAAAGTCCCACGGATAGAGGAGCCTGGTAGGCTACAGTCCATGGGGACGCAAAGAGTGGGACACAACTGAGTGGCTGAGCATGCACACACGTCCATACTATTGGAACTGCCTTGGAAAACTGCAATTGGATGGTTGCTATAAGTTGCATTGTATGCATGTGAGTACTGAGAGACTTCTCTGTTTGGAAAAGACCACCAGGGGTTAGAGCAAGCTGTGTGGTTAGCCACTCAGTTACTGCCTGCATGTGGCTGTGCTAGTGGACAGATGGGCCTTTGAGCTCTAAATTCCATAAAGCAATATGTTTATATATGTTAAGTATCATTTCACTAATATTGAATCAATAGTTCTCAAATTTAGGGCTCAGAAAAATCACACCCAGGGAGCTTATTTTAAAATATATCTTGTTTTAAAAAACTTACAGTCCTCAATTCTATCACCAGAGATTTACTGATTAAGCCAGGGGTGGGACCTATTAAGCAGTTAAAACAGATACCCAAATGATTCCAATGCAAGAGGTCCTCAGACCATACCTCGAGAAACATCATCTCAATTCAGGGGAAGAAGACATACATTCATTCGGCTGCTTTGTTTTCTATATGAGACTCCCCTAAATAAACATCATCAATCACTACCCACACATGGATGGCAATGATCCTATGGCTTGCCAGGGCTAACTTAAGAAGGCCTAACTGCTGGGGAAGGTAGGTGCCCACCCACAATCACCCAGGCAGAATCAGCATCTCAGTACCACCTGTGATTACAAGATTTGTTCAGCATTTTGGCCATCTGGACACAAACACACACAGCAGGTAGTGATAGGATTACCAAATAAACTGCCTAGACAGCAGCAAGCAATTGTTCAGCATTTGACCAGATTTTGTGCCTTGATGATGAGTTATCATTTTTAGGAATTTTTTTGTCCCGTAGGAAGATATTGTCTCTTAATTCTTTCTTTAAAATCTAGTTGTCATATGTGAGATATTCTTTTTGCTACCAAAATACCCTGAACATTACCCTTGCTTCATTTAAATGGAAGATATGATGGGAAGATTATATTTATCTTCATGAATAAAAACAGTACAGTGAAACAAGCCACTGGTGATTGACTATTGTTCAGGTTTGTTGTTTTTATTGTAAGCATCTTTAAAGGATCACTAGAACAATTTCATGAAATACAGATTTTTCTCTTCATTTATAGCATCAATAACCCCAAAGATATTCAAAGGGCTTTTTATCCTCTTCTAAAGGTGCTACATTTACAGACATTCATCCAGGTGGAACAGACAGAGTATGCTCAAGTTCACTGTGCTGACTCAAATCCGGGATAGTAATTGGAACCAGGAGAGCTTGAAGGTAAAATACTGGGCTGGAATACAATAGAAAATCATACAGAGCTTTGTGAAAACACATTGGTGCTTATTTCAATGTGCTATACTGGGAGAGGAATTATTTACTATCACGAGTTACAAATAATGAGGTGAAACAAAATGGGAAAATGTAGGGAGCCTATCTGACTTTCTAGCAGTGAGACTTATTTAATAGTGAGGTATGTTCTGCTAAGAAAAAAAAATCCATATCAAATGAAGCACTGAAAACCAGCCTGGACACTGCACTAGAAAATGAAGGGTTAAATCCTTACCAAAGGGGAAATACATGGACTAATCCTCAGTGCTCCATCTCATTTCAGCATTTTAGGACACAATGTTCCTAAAGAAATTGTTTCTTCCCATTCATATGTCCCCACAGAAAGCTACTTAATCCAAAATCCTCAGAAATTAGTTATAATATTGCTATGGGACATAATGAAAGTGACATAATGAAAATGGAGGAGAGAGAAAATATCTAAGTAATTTAGGCTCAATAGGCAGTCCATAATGAAATTAAAAGATGCTTACTCCTGGGAAGGAAAGTTATGACCAACCTAGACAGCATATTAAAAAGCAGAGACATTACTTTGCCAAAAAAGGTCCGTCTAGTTGAGGCTATGGTTTTTCCAGTGGTCATGTATGGATGTGAGAGTTGGACTGTGAAGAAAGCTGAGAGCCAAAGAATTGATGCCTTTGAACTGTGGTGTTGGAGAAGACTCTTGAGAGTCCCTTGGACTGCAAGGAGATCCAACCAGTCCATCCTAAAGGAGATCAGTCCTGAGTGTTCATTGGAAGGACTGATGCTAAAGCTGAAACTCCAATACTTTGGCCACCTGATGCGCAGAGCTGACTCTTTGGAAAAACTGATGCTGGGAGGGATTAGGGGCAGGGGGAGAAGGGGACGACAGAGGATGAGATGGCTTGGCTGAATGGCATCACCGACTTGATGGACATGAGTTTG
Source organism: Redunca redunca (assembly GCA_006410935.1). Classification (NCBI taxonomy): domain Eukaryota; kingdom Metazoa; phylum Chordata; class Mammalia; order Artiodactyla; family Bovidae; genus Redunca; species Redunca redunca. The sequence goes on from SJYQ01002217.1 coordinate 260,778, forward strand.
AGTCAACTCTGGGAGTTGGTAATGGACAGGGAGGCCTGGCGTACTGCAATTCATGGGGTCGCAAAGAGTCAGATATGACTGAGCGACTGACCTGAACTGAATGAGTCACTGGGCTGTGCCACTGTTAGATTCCACTTCACTATCTGTATAATTCCTTTCAGCTTTGTCTCAGTCCCTAGGCTAATTCAAACACTCTGCCCTCTCACTCCTTTCCCTGCCCCCAGTCCAATGGAACTTAACATTAAGTCCATTATTAGGCTAGGGCTCTAGGGACTTGGTGACTACTGCTGCATCCTGGTGGCTCAGATGGTAAAGCGTCTGCCTGCAGTGTGGGAGACCTCCATTCAGTCCCTGGGTTGGGAAGATCCTCTGGAGAAGGAACTGGCAACCCACTCCAGTAATCTTGCCTGGAGAATCCCATGGATAGAGGAGCCTGGCGGGCTAGAGTCCATGGGGTCACAAGGAGTCAGACATGACTGAGCAACTAACACACACACACTCAAGACTCGGGGACTACTGCTGTACCCAGGGGTTTGTTGCCCAGATTCTTGGATTCTGGCTCACAGTTCCCTATTGCCATAAGTAGACTACCACAATCATGTATGCCTTATGCCCAAGTGCCAAGTAATGACAACTACTTTTGCTGGCATTTCCTGCTGTCATCACCTTTGGCTCCAGGCCTTGAACTTATGGGTTACGGTGCTAAACTCTTCCCCCAGCATCTCACAGGGCCCTTTTTAAAGATAGTTTAGTTGTTGTTTAACAACTAAACAACAGCGGTTTTACTTTTAAACAAATCTGGCTTCTCCTAATTTCTTTTTTTTATAATGTTTATTTATTTGGCTCATTAAGTCTTAATTGCAGCACGTCGAGATCTTCATTGTGGTGCGGGCTTAAAAGCTGCACACACAGGCTTAGTTGCCCCTCGACATGTGGGATCTTAGTTCCCCAACCAGGGATGGATCCCGTGTCCCCTGTTTCTTTGTAAGAGCACCACCGTACTAAAAGAGTGAGGGCCTTTTAGGGTGGCTCAGAGGTTAAAACGTATGCCTGCAAGGCAGGACACCTGGGTTCAATCCCTGGGTCGGGAAGATCCCCTGGAAAAGGAAATGGCAACCCACTTCAGTATTCTTGCCTGGAGAATCCCATGGATGGAGGAGCCTGATGGGCTACAGTCCATGGGGTCGCAAAGAGTCGGACACAACTGAGCGACTTCATTTTCACTTTCACTTTCATAAACATCTAGGTCCAACTCTTTAAAGTAGTCTCCATGGTCCTTTGTTTTAGATATATTTTCCCCAAGTCTTTTTCAGATTTAGGCCCTGTTCTGCTTCACTGGGCTTCCCTCGTGGCTCAGTGGTAAAGGATCTGCCTGCCCATGCAGGAGATGCGAGTTTGATCCCTGGGTCAGAAAGATCTCCTGAAGAAGGAAATGGCAACCCAGTCTATGGCCTTACCGTCCTGAATCTGTTGGATCTCATCTGATCTCGGAAGCTAAGCAGGGCCAGACCTGGATGGGAAACAGGCAACCCACTCCAGTATTCTTGCCTGGCCAATCACACGGACAGAGAAGCCTAGTGGGCTACAGTTCATGGGGTTGCAAGAGTCAAACATGACTTAACAACTAAACAACAACTGCTTTACTTTTAAACAAATCTGGCTTCTCTTAATTTCTTTTTTTTAATGTTTATTTATTTGGCTCATTAGGTCTTAGTTGCAGCACACAAGATCTTCATTGTGGTGTGGGCTCAATAGCTGCACACACAGGCTTAGTTGCCCCTCGACATGTGGGATCTTACTTCCCCAACCAGGGATGGATCCCGTGTCCCCTGCATTGGAGGGCCTACCAGTGAGGTTCTTTCTAATTTCATTTTATGTCTCTAGTCTAAGCTCACCTGGCCACTGAAGAAATAGTGATTTTACCATGTTCTTAAGGTCCCATCAAGACCTCAGGTACACATTACCCAGGATCTTTTATACCATCAGACCCTACCCTGTCTCCACTCTCTTACAAGACTCTGTTCTGTTCTAACTCTGAATTATTTTTACTCTGATTCTCCTCTTGATTTGTTATCTCTTTCTCATTGGGAGGCCTAGACTCTACCTGTCTTTCACTGGTGCCCAATCTCTCCTGGCTGTGTAGAGTATGACTGCCAAAATAGAATATGTAAGTGCTGCTGCTGCTGCTGCTGCTAAGTCGCTTCAGTCATGTTCGACTCTGTGCGACCCCATAGACGGCAGCCCATGAGGCTCCCCCGTCCCTGGGATTCTCCAGGCAAGAACACTGGAGTGGGTTGCCATTTCCTTATGTAAGTGCAGAAATTTCCAAATAAGAGTATGAGATATAAGTATGAGATACACAGGCTGGAGAGTTATATTTGAGGAAGGCATCTGCCCTGCTCCCCAAATTAATTTAAACCTGAAAAGTTTAGTATGGGCCTGAATTTAATATAATTGGATTTATCTCAAATGTAGGTGCTCGAGAAGAAAAATGCAATGGTCACTTATTAAAATAATGAAATTAAGTGGAATGCTTAATTATGCTAACATATGCTAACATGCATGGCTGATGGAGATGAGGGGAAATGAGTTCTTTCATGTAAGATTAATGGAAATGTCAAGCAGTGTGCATTTTGAGGAAAGTAACTTGGCAATATCCATTGAAATTTAAAAGGTACATCTCTTTGACCCAACAATCTCATTTCAACAAATACTTATTCAGTGCCTCATCCATGTCAGGAGCAAGGAAAACCATACTGAGCAAAACAGACAAGGCCTGACCCTCATGGAGCAAGTATTCATGAAGGAGACAGAAAAATTAATCAAATCATCAAGGAGATGAATGTTACTATTAATAAGCCACAACTGTGATGCATGTTACAAAGGAAGTATACATGATGCCCACACATGGGGACCTGATCACGTCTGTAGGGGAGGAAAGGTCTCCCCAAGGAAGGAAGATCAAAGAATGAGTAGAGTATACTCGAGAAAAGAGAGGACAATAGGAGGTAACTGGGTAAAAAGAAGGGAAAATCGTCTAGACAGAGAGAACAGAATGTAGAATAATTTCTTCAATCTGTTCATTTTTCACCACGTCCACTCCTACCACGTCGATCCAACAAGCCAAGCTCATTCCCATATTCATCTTTGCAGTCTCTGTTCCTTTTGCCTGAAGTGCTCTTCCCCACGATCTCTGCATGATTGGCTACCTTTTTATTTCAAATCTCAACCTCGAGAGAGGCCTCTTTAGAGAGGTTTTCCCTGTCCACCCAATAAGGAGGATTCAGTTAGTCATTCTCTCTCTCTTTTATTTCCCACTCTCTTATATCACTTTCAAATTATTCTCAGCATAGAAATGAATAATTATCACTATCTTTCCTGTTTATTTTTTTATTTTTATTTTTTTGGTGTGTCTTCTCCCACTTTTCACCCCTCAGTCAGTTCAGTTCAGTCGCTCAGTCGTGTCCAACTCTTTGCGACCCTGTGAATCGCAGCACGCCACGCCTCCCTGTTCATCACCAACTCCAAGAGTTCACTCAGACTCACGTCCATGGAGTCAGTGATGCCATCCAGCCATCTCATCCTCTGTCGTCCCCTTCTCTTCCTGTCCCCAATCCCTCCCAGCATCAAAGTCTTTTCCAATGAGTCAACTCTTCGCATCAGGTGGCCAAAGTACTGGAGTTTCAGCTTTAGCATCATTCCTTCCAAAGAAATCCTAGGGCTGATCTCCTTCAGAATGGACTGGTTGGATCTCCTTGCAGTCCAAGGGACTCTCAAGAGTCTTCTCCAACACCACAGTTCAAAAGCATCAATTCTTTGGCGCTCTGCCTTCTTCACAGTCCAATTCTCACATCCATACATGACTACTGGAAAAACCATAGCCTTGACTAGATGGACCTTAGTTTGCAAAGTAATGTCTCTGCTTTCCTTTTTTTTTTTTTTCTGCTTTTCAATATGCTATCTAGGTTGGTCATAACTTTTCTTCCAAGGAGTAAGCGTCTTTTAATTTCATGGCTGCAGTCACCATCTGCAGTGATTTTGGAGGCCAAAAAAATAAAGTCTGACACTGTTTCCACTGTTTCCCCATCTATTTCTGCAGAATGGCTGTCTGGGGAGGCCTTACAAATAGCTGTAAAAAGAAGAGAAGTGAAAAGCAAAGGAAAAAAGGAAAGATATAAGCATCTGAACGCAGAATTCCAAAGAATAGCAAGAAGAGATAAGAAAGCCTTCTTCAGCGATCAATGCAAAGAAATAGAGGAAAACAACAGAAAGACTAGAGATCTCTTCAAGAAAATTAGAGATACCAAGGGAACATTTCATGCAAAGATGGGCTCGATAAAGGACAGAAATGGTATTGACCTAACAGAAGCAGAAGATATTAAGAAGAGGTGGCAAGACTACACGGAAGAACTGTACAAAAAAGATCTTCACAACCCAGATAATCACGATGGTGTGATCACTCATCTAGAGCCAGACATCCTGGAATGTGAAGTCAAGCGGGCCTTAGAAAGCAACACTACAAATAAAGCTAGTGGAGGTGATGGAATTCCAGTGGAGCTATTTCAAATCCTGAAAGATGATGCTGTGAAAGTGCTGCACTCAATATGGCAGCAAATTTGGAAAACTCAGCAGTGGCCACAGGACTGGAAAAGGTCAGTCTTCATTCCAATCCTAAAGAAAGGCAATGCCAAAGAATGCTTAAACTACCACACAATTGCACTCATCTCACGGTAAAGTGGTAAAGCGTCTGCCTACAATGCAGAAGACCTGGGTTCAATCCCTGGGTCGGGAAGATCTCCTGGAGAAGGAAATGGCAACCCACTCCAGTATCCTTGCCTGGAAAATCCCATGGACAGAGGAACCTGGTTAGGCTACAGTCCATGGGGTCGCAAAGAGTCGGACACGACTGAGCGACTTCACTCACTCACTCACTCACTCACATGCTAGTAAAGTAATGCTCAAAATTCTCCAAGCCAGGCTTCAGCAATACGTGAACCATGAACTTCTTGATGTTCAAACTGGTTTTAGAAAAGGCTGAGGAACCAGAGATCAAATTGCCAACATCGGCTGGATCATGGAAAAAGCAAGAGAGTTCCAGAAAAACATCTATTTCTGCTTTATTGACTGTGCCAAAGCCTTTGACTGTGTGGATCACAAGAAACTGTGGAAAATTCTGAAAGAGATGGGAATACCTGACCACTTGACCTGCCTCTTAGGGGCTTTCCTGGTGGCTCAGAGGTTAAAGTGTCTGCCTGCAATACAGGAGACCCAGGTTTGATCCTTGGGTTGGGAAGATCCCCTGGAGAAGGAAATGGCAACCCACTCTAGTATTCTTGCTGGGAGAATCCCATGGACAGATAAGCCTGGTGGGCTACAGTCCATGGGATCACAAAGAGTCGGACATGACTGAGCAACTTCACTTACTTTGACCTGCCTCTTGAAAGTGAAAGTGAAGTCCCTCAATCGTGTCTGACTCTTTGTGGCCCCATGGACTGTAGCCTATCAGGATCCTCCGTCATGGGATTTTCCAGCCAAGAGTGCTGGAGTGGATTGCCATTTCCTTTTCCAAGGGATCTTCCTGACCCACCTGACCTGCCTCTTGAGAAATCTGTATGCAGGTCAGGAAGCAACAGTTAGAACTGTACATGGAACAACAGACTGGTTCCAAATAGGAAAAGGAGGACATCAAGGCTGTATATCGTCACCCTGCTTATTTAACTTATATGCAGAGTACATCATGAGAAAAGCTGGGCTGGAAGAAACACAAGCTGGAATCAAGATTGCCGGGAAAAATATCAATAAGTTCAGATATGCAGATGACACCACCCTTAAAGCAGAAAGTGAAGAGGAACTAAAAAGCCTCTTGATGAAAGTGAAAGAAGAGAGTGAAAAAGTTGGCTTAAAGCTCAACATTCAGAAAACGAAGATCATGGCATCCAGTCCCATCACTTTTCACCCCTAGAATGCTCCATTAGAAGCAGAAAACTTGCCTGTCTTGCGTGGAGTCTTAAATAAATAAAGATGTTATGTAGATGGAGGGGATGTAGGAGAACATTGGAGGTAGTCAAAGAAGGCTGGTGTGGCCGTAAGGCAAAAAGTGATCAGGCAATCAGTCTGGTTATAGGTGGAAACTTGATTAGAGTAGGGCAAGAGTAGGTGATAGAACTCAATTAGGAAGATATTACCATGACAAGAGGTGGTGGTAGCATAAATTAGGTGGGTGACAGTGGAGATAGGGAGAGTTGGATGAATTGAAGGAACATTTAGGGATAAAACCATGGTTGGTGATGAATTGGGCTTCTCTGGTGGCTCAGATGGTAAAGAATCTTCCCACAATGCAGGAGACCTGAGTTTGATTCCTGGTTTGGAAAGATCCCCTGGAGTGCATGGTAACCCACTCTAGCATTCTTGCCTGGAGAAGCCCCATGGAGAGAGGAGCCTAGAAGGCTGCAGTCCATGGGGTCGCAAAGAGTTGGACACAATTGAGTGACTAAGCAAGCACAGTGATGAACTATATATGGGCAGCTATTTCTATTGTACAAATTTGTAGATGACAGTAGCATTCAATAAAATAGAAATTACTGGGAAGGACAGTAATCCTCCCAGTAATGGAAGGAATCATGAGTTTGGTTTTAGAAAAATGGGTTTGTGGCAGTAGGATTCATGGGTCAAGGGTCATGAATAGAGGTATGGAGTAGAAAAATAAATCAAAAGTAACCTAAAAAGTAATAAACATGTTGCAATATACATGGTTCTGGGATCCAGACAGTCAAGGGTGAAGATACAAATATGGAGGTATACATGGTATACTGCTACTGCTAAGTCACTTCAGTCGTATCCGACTCTGTGCAACCCCATAGATGGCAGCCCACAAGGCTCCCCCGTCCCTGGGATTCTCCAATGGTATACATGTATATATTTCCATATACATGGTAATTAAAGCCTTGGTTACTGATGAGGTTGTCTAGAGGTAAAGTACCACGTGCAAAGGAAAGAGTGCCTAGACTAAGCTTGAGGAGGTTGCGTTGAGGAAGTGGTGGTGAAATACTGAGAAGGAACAACATATGAGGTAGGAAGAAAAGCAGAGAAGCTTCCAAGGAAAGTTGGTCCTTCCAAGAGAGGATGGTCAAGAGTGTGCTAAGGAAAAGAAATTTCCTATTGGCTCCAACATCATGCTGATTGTGGTGACCCTAGCAAGAACTAGTCTATGAAAAAAATATCTTTCATACATGTTACACCATCACATAAAACAAAATGATAGTCCCTGAAATAGTATGTTCAGTAGTGTAAAAGAAAACCATCTATATTTAAAAATTGACATATCAATGGAAAATACATACATAGATTATGACGTACCCCTACCCTGAAATGCAATGGTTATTGAAAGTGAGGAAATCTATGTATGATGATATGGAAAGATATCCAGATATATAAATAAGTGGAAAACCTATGTTACAGATTAATACGGCTACCCTGATCCATTTTGTATAACCTGTGTAGATAAACAGATTGATTAAAAATAGCTATGAAAGGGAAAATTGGAAAGAATTTGTAGTACCAAATTGTGAACAGTGTGCTTCTCTTGAATTGCTAATAAACGTGGGAAGAGGAGGATAGGGATGGGGTGAAACCTAAATGGGGGGAATATGGATACTTTTTTGTGTATCTCAGTTTCTTTTAAAAAATGATGATGTGCTAAACCTCCCTTTCATTTTGTGATGTAAAAAATATTTTATAAAAAACTAAATCAATATAAAAGCTAAACCTATAAAATAACCACCTCCAGAAGTACATCTGAGAAATGCGTAATGTCACATAAGCCAAGAAAGTTCAGCTGAAACATTCAGTAAATGGAACCTCTTTTGAAGTACAAAACAATCACTTTATGATTTCAAGTCAAATGCTGGACATACCCAACATGGTAGCCTTCCTTAATAACTTCTTTATCCAATATGAATTCCCATCATTTGTACAAACCTATCATAGATCTATGCTCAGTACATACTTCCTTGGATTAAATAGTTCTGCTCAGTTTCTTTTACTTTTTATTTTTGGTGTGATTTTTAATTTTATGCATTTGTTTATTTTTGGCTGTTGCTTCCTGGGTTTTTCTCTAGTTTTGGCAAATGGGGGGCTGCTCTCTGTTGCCATGCACGGGACTTCTTGTTGCAGTGGCTTCTCTTGTTGAGGAGCACTGGGTACAGTGTGGGCTTCAGTAGCTGTGGGACATGGGCTCAGTAGCTGCAGCTCCCAGGCTCTAGAGCACAGGCTCAGTAGTTGTGATGCATGGGCTTAGTTGCTCCGAGGCATGTAATCTTCCCGGAGCAGGGATCCAACCCCTTTACCTACCTCTCCTGCATTAGCAGGCAGATTCTTTACCACCGAGCCACCAAGGAAGCCCTCAGCTTATTTCTAAAATTAATGAATAGGACTTCCCTGGTGGTCCAGTGGTTAAGAATCAGCCTTCCAATACAGGAAATGTGGGTTCGATCCCTGGTTGGAAATTAAGATCCCACACGCTGTGCGGCAGCTACTGAGCCCACATGCCACAACTAGCTAGAAGCCTGATGGAGGTAAGAAAGAGCCAACACGCCACAGTGGAAGATCTCCCATACTGCAACAAAGATTCTACATGCTGCTACGAAGACCCAATGCAGTCAAAGAATAAATACATAAATATTACAAAAATAAATAGAATTAATCAGTAGATCCCATTTTAAAGGAGGCAATGATGAAGAACAGTCCAAGATTCATGGTCTTATTAATTTTCCTTTTCTTTAGCATGTGTATGGTGTGTGTGTATCTGTGGGCTTTAGGGGGATGGATATACATACAAATGTACATTATATATCTATTTATACTGTGCATATACAGTTGACCCTTCAACAACATGGGTCTGAACTACATGGGTCCACTTGTACATGAAGTTTTTCAATAAATGCATACTCTAGTATTATAAAAATAAAGTTTATTCTCTGTTAAGGATTGGAAAATCACGTGCAAACTGAAACTGATTTTTAAGAATCCTTATACTGTATACATAGCTATATAGTTGTACATGGAATGATAAATTGATTTATTTATATATTAGTCCCAAACAGAATTCTCCATATTTACTTATTCATTTAAAAATGGAATCATCTCACCCATTTTAATTTTTTAGTCACTAAAATTCATACCATTTTCCAATACGTCAAACACATATTAGAAAGCTTAGGCAGATGTGACATATAAGATATTTTAAGAAGTTTCTTTTAAAATTGAACACCTTAATTTTAGTAAAAA
>SJYQ01002217.1:270283-308875 GCA_006410935.1 Redunca redunca
ATTACCATAAAAAACAAACAAGAGAAAACACCCTGCATGTGTAAAGCATTACAGAAGTTTGATCTCAGGTTTGCCCCCAACCTTTCATCTTTCCGCTCTGTGTGACTCCTTCCACTACTGACTAGCTTGTGGACCTTTATAAATCATGAAATTGGGAGCTATTTTAGAAGGTTCTATTCTATCCCAGTTAATAGACAAACCCCAGCAAACCCAACTCCCATTTATTATCATATTAATATATAACCACTTTTTATATTTGCAATTTAAAAATATTTTCCTGAGATAAGATCTTATAAAAATACTTGGTAAGACAGAGGGGAAGATTATTTTTGTTCAGAAAGGTAGATTTTATCAATATTTTACTCATGGCAATGAGAAACTAAGGAAAGCAAGCATCATCTTTATAAAAAGCATTAATCTGTCCATGGAAAGTGCTAATATGTAGGGTATACTGAAAGCTGTTTGTTACTCTTAGCGTGCATTTTATCCCTTTTTAACTTCTGGCATAATGCTAATTCCTGTCACTTTTATTAGTATGTTAAAGAAAACAAAGTTATATCATTCTCAGTGCTAACAAAACTGATGGTGAAAATCTGACAAAGAAAACAGATGGTCCTCCTAAGACCCATCAAATCTGTCTGCAGCCAGGCCTTGTTTCCTGGATCCTACAATGTTTTATTGTTTGATATAACTGACAACTTATATCAGGCACACAATAGAAATGCCAGATAAATTTTTACTGGAAGAGCATTTTCTCACACTCATGTTGCTTATTCATTATAACTTAGGATAGTCAAATGATAAACTTCTAAGCTGCAGACTAGTAGAATATCTGAATCCTAGCTCTAGATTTAATATCAAAAAAACCCAGGGCAAATCACTCAGGATTTCTTAATAATATTGTAATTCAGTAGGTCTAGGATGGTGATGCTGCATTTCCAACAAACTCATTTGATGATGTTGCTGGGTTCTCAGACCATACTTAGAGCACCAAGAACTTAGGATATCTGACTCACATGTGTAGATGAAAGCAGTCATAATTATTACACAGTAGACCTGCATGAGTAAAATAACAGGTGAGAAAATGTTTGGAAAGTACAGAATTATTAAATGGGAAGCTTTATTAAGATATTAGCACCTTTCTTTGGAAACAAACTCAATGTGAAAATTTAACTTTGCAGTTGCTGTTTAGTCACTAAGTTGTGTCCGACTCTTTGCGACTCTCTGTAGCCCACGGGGCTCCTCTATCCATGTGATTTGCCAGGCAAGAATAGTGGAGTGGGTTGCCATTTCCTTCTCCAGGAGACCTTCCTGATCCAGGGACTGAACACACATTTTCTGCTTGGCAGACCGATTCTTTACCACTGAGCCAACATGGAAGCCCATCATTTTTCAATATAGATCAATAATTAAGAAATAATATGTTATGGCTTCTCAGGAGCACAAGTATTTCATAAAGTTGTAGGTCAGTAATTTACCATAAACTTAAGTCATACCTCCAGTCAGATTCTATTTAATACCTAGATTAAATAGAATTCAGTTTCTGTCTATATGATCTAAAGTTTTAACAGAACTCAATTCAAATAACTAACTTGACTATTTTTTCTGTACTGAGTGAATAAATGGCAGCTGCAGCATCTTGTGTATGTAAAGAGGGTGTGCATTTATTATCGAACTGAGAAAATTAGCACTGGCCAGAGCAGTTAATGTACCACACTAGAAATAATTCTCTCCATTTTAGAAAAATAAGAGTTGGACTCATCAAGGCAAAAATTCCTAATATAGTCTGCAAATTTTCTTTATATCAATTCTAAGCCTATACATAATCCAAGCCAGGCCTTATAGAAAGATATTAAAAATAAATAGTTCAAAATCGGTGAACCATATGAACCCCAAATCTAGACTGATGAAGAAAATAAGAAAGAGAACACTGAGTGTGTGTTAATGTTAAGGACTGGTTTTCACCAAGCATTGTAGGTCCTACAAAGTTACATTGAGCCAATAAATCAACGGAAACATTATACGGATCACTAAGACTGGTAAGTAGAGAAGCTGGAATAAAACTACAAATGTCTTGGATATTGAGGACCAGGAGTTGGCATGAAGTATTTATTAAGCTATAACCAAAATTATACCACTAGTTTGAGTGATTTTGTGATTTGGCCTCTGGACAGAAAAAGAAAAGTAAAAGTAAAAAATAAACCCAGTCCCAGTCCCTATTAAATTATTGTATAGTGAAGAAAATAAATGGTTCCCACAAGTTGTAATTTAAAGAAGAAAAATACATATACAGTACAACTTTGCTGTCCTAATTGATCTGAATAGCAACAGCCTGGCACTTTCATCCTGCTCCCTTTCCCAGTAATTGATCAGTTGGAAACATTTTGTAAAACATGGTCTTTTCTTTTTCTGATGTTAATGGCTCCTTGCTTATATGACTATATGTGGCATTGATTATAAGGACATTTGTTAGATTCTAGTTCTATACTTATACACTTATAGGAACACAGCAAGAATTAGGAGATACTCTATATTTTCTCAATTTACTGTGTAGTAAAACTAGGAATAAAGAAATGAGAGAAGTCAGAGATTAGATGCCACTGCAGTGGCTTTGATTAAATCCAGTTCAGGAAAACAGTTAACTGCTTCCAAAAGTATTTGTAGGAGTCCTAACCATAAACTGTATATTTGAGCCATATTTACTAGATATTAAAAACTGCTTGATGTACATGTGTGTTCAATGAATAGCAGTACTAGTCACAATAGCCAAAAGGAGAAACAGCCCAAATGTCTATCATAGGTGAATGAATAAACAAATTGTGGTATGTATATACAGTAGAATATTATTCAGTCAGGAAAAGGAGTGATATATTGGTACATGCTACATAATGTGGATAAACCTCAAAAGTATTATGGTAAGTGAAAGAAACTAGATGAAAAAGGTCATAATTTATATGAAATGTCCAAAATAGGTAAATTTATATACACAGAAATCAGATTAGTGGTTAATAGGGGTAGTGTTCTTGCCTGGAGAATCCCAGGGACGGGGGAGCCTGGCGGGCTGCTGTCTATGAGGTCGCACAGGGTCGGACACAACTGAAGCGACTTAGCAGCAGCAGCAGCAGCATCAGAAGTAGGGAAAGGAGGTTTCATATTTTATTTCTATTTATTTATTTTAATTGGAGGCTAATTATGTTACAACATTGTAGTGGTTTTTGCTGTACATTGACATGAATCATCCCTGGGTGTACATGTGTTCCCCATACTGAACCCCACCTCCCACCTCCCAGATTTCATATTTTAGAACTAAGGGGTGAACATATTTTAGAACTAAGAGGTAATGGTTGTACAACATCATTAAACTGTTCACTCTAAACTGGTTAATTTTACGTTATGTGAATTTCACCTCTATAAAAACCATTTGAGAACAAACAAAAGTAAGTGTAATTATCACTCAGATCCTACTCAGCAGAGAGCCTGAATGACAGTCAGTGTTCAATAAACATTTATTGAGCAATGAATGAATAATAAAATTATAATTCTCTTGCTAATGGTCTGTTTTCAGAAAGCTATCTTTCAGATTTCTAGATTTCTCCCCACACTTATGTGGAACCAGAAAATAGCATTAAAATCATAGAATTTAGAAGGTGAAATATTAGATGACAGATAGTATAACCTGGTTACTTTATAAGGCCTACAGTTGTGACTCACTTAAATTAGATACACAGTCAGTTGGTCTCATTAGATCAGAATCTGAGACTCTAGGCTTCTAGGTCTCTCTTTGCTATTCTGCACTGCTTCAGCATGACCCAAGATCCCTGAGAAGGGTGGAGCCTGGTGGAAGAGGAGAGAGTTGGCCAGACAACAGCTGTAATGAAGTTAGTGTACTCTGTGGATCAGGACTCAGGCCATATTTGGGTGTGGATGGGACACAGCTGTACTAGGAAGAGGAAAAACAAAGTGGGTGGTAAATAAATTATCAAAAGCGTAAAATGCAAATATCCCAATGGTGGATGCAATTCTATTCCTGGGGGGGCAAATATCTAGAACTGTAACTCTTTTTCATAAGGGAGTTTAATATTGCTTAAAAGGAAACAGAGGGAGGTAGGTCCTACTCAAAGCCAAGGAAAATAATACATGTATATGTCATACAAATTTATTAGAATGATTTGAAATTTGATAAAATTTTAAAATATAGGACTATTTCAGAGGAAATTTGGCTAAGAATAGCATTTATACTCTCGTATTTTATAACAATGAATTTGCTTGAAAGTGAGTTCTTTTTTGATTCCTACCCTTAAAGAATTTCCATTTTTTAAAGAGCTCTTTAGTTTGTATTGGGGTGGGGTATAGCTGATTACAATGTTGTGACAGTTTCAGATGAACAGCAAAGGGACTCAGCCATACATAATGTATCCAATCCCTTCCAAATTTCCTTTCCATCTAGGCTGCCATATAAGATTGAGTAGAGTTCCATGTGTGATACAGTAGGTCATTGTTCGTTATCCATTTTAAATATAGCAGTGTGTACATATCCATACCAAACTCCCTAAGTATCCCTTCCCCCCAGCAACCATAAGTTCATTCTCTAAATCTGTGAGTCTCTGTTTCGTAAGTTCATTTGTATTATATCTTTTTAAATTCCACATGTAGGGGATGTCATAGGATATTTCTCTTTCTCAGTCTGACTTATTTTACTCAGTTTGACAATGTCTAAGTCCAGCCATGTTGCTGCAAATGGCATTACTTCATTCTTTTTTAATGGCTGAGTAATAGTCCATTGTATTTAAGTACCATATCTTATTTATCCATTCCTCTGTCAATGGACATTTAGGTTGCTTCCATGTCTTGGCTATTGTGAATAGTGATACATGAACATTGGGGCACATGTACCTGTTCAGATCATGATTTTCTCCAGATATATGTCCAGGAGTGGGATTGCAGGGTCATATGGTAGTTCTACTTTTAGTTTTTTAAGGAACCTCCTTACTGTCCTCCATAGTGGCTGTACTAATTTGCATTCCCACCAACAGTGTAGGAACATTCCCTTCTCTTCACACCCTCTCCAACNAAGAAGGCTGAGCACTGAAGAATTGATGCTTTTGAAGTGTGGTGTTGGAGAAGACTCTTGAGAGTCCCTTGGACTTCAAGGAGATCCAACCAGTCCATTCTGAAGGAGATCAGCCCTGGGATTTCTTTGGAAGGAATGACACTAAAGCTGAAACTCCAGTACTTTGGCCACCTCATGCGAAGAGTTGACTCATTGGAAAAGACTCTGATGCTGGGAGGGATTGGGGGCAGGAGGAGAAGGGGACGACAGAGGATGAGATGGCTGGATGGCATCACTGACTCGATGGACATGGGTCTGAGTGAACTCTGGGAGTTGGTGATGGACAGGGAGGCCTGGTGTGCTGTGATTCATGGGGTTGCAAAGCGTCGGACACGACTGAGCGACTTAACTGAACTGAACTGAATAATTAGCAACATTGAACATCTTTTCACGTACCTCTTGGCCATTGGTATGTCTTCTTTGAAAAAATGTTTATTTAGGTCTTCTGCCTATTTGTCGATTGGGCTGTTTGTTTTGATGCTGTTAAGCATCATGAGCTATATGTAAAATTTGGAGATCCTGTTGGTCACATCACTTACAAATATTTTCTCCCACTCTGTGGGTTGTCTTTTTGTTTTATTTATTGTTTCCTTTGCTGTGCAAAAGCTTTTAAGTTGAGGTAGGTCCCATTTATTTTTGTTTTTATTTCCATTACTCTAGGAGATGGATCAAAAAAGATATTACATTTAATCGGGTCCTACTTGTTTACTTTTCTTTTTATTTCCATTACTCTAGGAGGTGGGTCATAGAGGATCTTGCTTTGATTTATGTCATCAAGTGTTCTGCCTATGTTTTCCTCTAAGAGTTTTATAGTTTCTGGTCTTACGTTTAGGTCTTTGGTCCATTTTGAATTTATCTTTGTGTATGGTGTTAGAAAGTGTTCTAATTTCATTCTTTTACATGAATGTCCAGTTTTCCGAGCTCCATTTATTGAAGAGGCTGTCTTTGCCCCATTGTATATTCCTTTGTTAAAAATAAGGCACCCCCAGGTGCATGGGTTTACTTCTGGGCTTTCCGTCTTGTTTCATTGGTCTATGTTTCTGTCTTTGTGCCAGTGCCATACTGTCTTGATGACTGTAGCTTTATAATACAATCTGAAGTCAGGAAGGTTGATTCTTCCAGCTCCATTCTTTTTTCTCAAAACTGCTTTGGCTATTCTTGCTTTTGCACAGCAAAGGAAGCTTAAGCAAGGTGAAGAGACAACCCTAGTAATGGTAGAAAATAATAGCAAATGAAACAACTGACAGAGGATTAATTTCCAAAATATACAAACAGCTCATACAACTCAATACCAGAAAAGCAAACAACCCAATCAAAAAGTGGGAAAAAGACCTAAACAGATATTTCTTCAAAGACACACAGATGGTTAACAAACACATGAAAAGATGCTCAACATCACTCATTATTAGAGAAAAGCAAATCAAAACTACAATGGGATATCACCTCACACCAGTCAGAATGATCATCATCAAAAAGTCTACAAACAATAAATGCTAGCGAGGGTGTGGAGAAAAGGGAACACTCTTGCGCTGTTGGTGGGAATGTAAATTGATACAGCCACTATGGAAGATGGAGATTCCTTAAAAAACTAGGAATAAAACCACTATCAGTTCAGTTCAGTTCAGTTCAGTTCAGTTGCTCAGTCGTGTCCGACTCTTTGTGACCCCGTGAACTGCAGCACACCAGGCCTCTCTATCCATCACCAACTGCCAGGGTCTACCCAAACCCATGGCCCATCAATTCCACTAGGCACATACCCTGAGGGAACCAAAACTGAAAATGACACATATATACCATTGTTCACTGCAGCACTATTTACAATAGCTAGAACATGGAAGCAACCTAGATGTCTATCGACAGATGAATGGATAAAGATGCTGTGGTATGTATACACAATGGAATATTACTCAGCTATAAAAGACTGTATTTGAGTCAGTTCTAATGAGGTGGATGAACCTAGCACCTATTATACAGAGTGAAGTAAGTCAGAAAGAGAAAGAGAAATATCATATTCTAATGCATATATATGGAATCTAGAAAAATGGTATGGAAGAATTTGTTTACAGGGCAACAGTGGAGAAACAGACATAGAGAATAGACTTATGGACATGGGGAGAGGGGAGGAGAGGGTGAGATGTATGGAAAGAGTACCATGGAAACCTACATAACCATATGTAAAATAGATAGCCAACGGGAATTTGCTGTATGGCTCAGGAAACTCAAACAGGGGCTCTGCATCAACCTAGAGGGGTGGGATGAGGAGGGAGATGGGAGTAAGGTTCAAAAGGGAGAGGACGTATGTATACCTACAGCTGATTCATGTTGAGGTTTGACAAAACAACAAAATTCTGTAAAGCAATTATCCTTCAATAAAAAAATAAATAAAATTTAAAAATAAATTTTAAAAGATATTACTGTGATTTATGTCAGAGTATGTTCTGTCTATGTTTTCCTCTAGGATTCTCATAGTATCTGGCCTCACATTTAGATCTTTAATCCACTTTGAGCTTAGTTTTGTGTGTGGTGTTAAAGAATGATCTAACTTCTTTTACATGTAGCTGTCCAGTTTTCCCAACACCATTTGTTGAAGAGACTGTCTTTCCAGTATTGTGTAGTATTGCTTTCTTTGTCATAGATTAATTGACTGTAGGCGCATGAGTTCATCTCTGGGTTTTCTATCCTGTTCCATTGATCTATAGTTCTATTTTTGTGCCAGTATCATCCTATTTTGATGACTGTAGCTTTGTAACATAGTCTGAAGTCAGGGAGCCTGATTTTCCAGCTCTGTTTTTCTTTCTTAAGATTGCTTTAGATATTCAAGGTATTTTGTGTCTCCATACAAATTTTAAGATTTTTTTGCTCTAGTTCTGTGAAAACTGGCATTGGTAGTTTGATTCAGATTGCACTGAATCAGTAGATTACCTTGGGGAGTGTACTGATTTTGACAATGTCGAATCTTCCAATCCATGAACATAATGTATATTTCATCTGTGTCTTCATTTTCTTTCATCTGTGTCTTATACTTATTTCTGAGTATTGTCTTTTGTCTTCTTAGACAGGTTTATTCCTAGATACTGTATTTTATTGTTTTGATGCAATGGTAAATGGAATTGTTTCTTAAATTTCTCTTTCTGATCTTTCATTGTAAAGTGTATAGCATTGCAACAGATTTCTATGTATTAATTTTGTAACCTGCAACTTTACCAAATTCATTGATGAGTTCTAGTATTTTTCTGGTCACACCTTTAGGATCTTGTATGTATAGTATCATGTCATCTGCAAAAGTGACAGTAGCTTCTTCTTTTCCAGTTTGTATTTCCTTACTTCTTTTTCTTCTCTGACTACTATCGCTAGGACTTCCAAAACCATGTTGAATAAAAGTGGTCAGAGTGAACATCGTTGTCTTGTTCTTGATCTTAAGAGGAAATGCTTTCAACTTTTCACCTTTGAGTATGATGTTAACTGTAGGTTTGTCATATATGGCCTTTATTATGTTGAGGTATATTCCCTTTATGTCCACTTTCTGGGAAGTTTTTTTTATCATAAATGGGTGTTGAATTTTGTCAAAAGCTTTTTCTGCATCTATTGAGATGATTATATAGTCTCCATTCTTTAATTTGTTAATGTAGTATATCACATTGATTTGTGGCTATTGAAAACTCCTTGCATCCCTGGGATGAATCTCACTTGATCATGATGTATGATATTTTTAATGTATTGTTGGATTCAGAGTGCTATTAATTTTGTTGAGGATTTTTGCATCTATAATCATCAGTGATATTGGCCTGTAATTAGGAATTTCCATTTTTAAAAAGCCAACATGAGGCTTTTCTTATAAGATAGTTCAGTGACAAGAAATTGAAGTTGTCATAAAAGAAATACTAAAATTTTTCTTTTTTTAATGCTAAAAACAGGTAACCGAGCTTGTAAATATGCTAAGATGAGAGAGAAAGAGAGAATGTGTGTGTGTTTGTGTGTGTTAAAGTTCATTGCTAATGGAAATGTGCCAAGGGCTGTAATACTAAGAACTGGCTTATAGCCAAGTGCCTTTGGTTTTACAGAAGGCAAGCAGGAGCCAGAGAATGCTTTCAGTACTGGTGGGAGGTTACTTGAAGTTGAGGAGGTCAGCGTATTTGATGCCCAGGAGCACAGAGAAACAATGGTTCTCTGATAATTAGAATAGTAATCCCAGCAGGGAAGCCCCATCACCTATGAGTCTCTCAGACAGAAGTGTCTCCTGGCTATGGCTTAATCTGGTAAGTACTCTAATTTGGAGAAATCCTTATATCTTTGGTAGCATGCTGCAAGTAGACCCCTGCTTACTTTGCAAACGCCTTCTTCCATAAATTCTATTACTAGATCCTTGTTCTAAGCATCTTGTAAACCACAGCAGCAATAACACTGCAAAATCATGAAGATGAATGCACATTTCTTGTCAGTATACTTATGTATGTTTGATGCTGGAAGGGATTGGGGGCAGGAGGAGAAGGGGACGACCGAGGATGAGATGGCTGGATGGCATCACTGACTCAATGGACGCGAGTCTGAGTGAATTCCGGGAGTTATGATGGACAGGGAGGCCTGGCGTGCTGCGATTCATGGGGTTGCAAAGAGTCAGACACAACTGAGCGACTGAAATGAACTGAACTGAACTGAACTGAATTCTCAATTTTTTGTCCTTTATTCTTTTTTCTTTTGATATCTTTCTTTTAATATAAAGTTGATTAATTCTATTTTCTGTTTCCTCAAGCCCTCTCTTCCTCTCTACTTTCCTTATTACAATACTTTTCCAGGCCTGATCCTATAACTGTACATACAACATTTCTTATCCTGGTACTATCTAATCTTAAATATCAAAATCAAAGTTAATGTCCCATTTTCAGGATTTTTTTTTCATGTCATAAACATTTAGAGAGCACAAATCTGATCTTTTCTTAGGCCTAATGCCTCTGTTGGTTTTTTCTTTATTTGTATCATGTATACTCCTGTTTCTATGACTTTCTCTATTAATCTGACCTTCCAATATCCTCTTTTTTCACTGAGGAAAATTCAGTTTTTGCTATAAAAAGATTCTTCTGACAGTGTTACAGCACTTTTACAGAACTCATACTTCAGTGATTTATGTGTAATCCTAATTTAGTGATATTATTTGAATTCATCAATTTTTGACATTCAGTTTGCCTACTATTTCTGCAAATAAGTCCTTATAAGGAGACCGATCTCTTCATTGCCCAGGGAGCAGTCACCTAAGTCTTTGGCCATAACGGGACAAACACACTGATGCCTCTTAGCAGCTACTCATGTCTAGACTTTGCTCCAGAATCTTCTTAGTACTTCAGCTGAGCCTGAAGTACTAGTGGAATAAGCTGAGTTCTCTATTGCAGATGCATTTCTGACTCACAGTAAACAAGAAAATGTTGGGTGGAAAGATGCCATGACAGCAGAAAAAAATGCTAGTGGGGAATAGTGGAAAAGCAGCCTCTTATAAGGCAGCAAGTTCAGGAAACAATGAACAATATGATGGTAACACCACAGACCCACTGTACTCAGAGAGGCCGCTGGGTTCTACACATGCTTTGTGTTTAGCCTAGATTCATGATGAGGCCCTTAATATGCTCAGAGGAATGAATTTTTTAACCAAAAAATTTATATGTGAGTATTCCAATGAAGGATAATGAGGACACTCTGGATCTGCAGAAATTCTTTTCTACCAAGAGATCAAATTACTTCAATACAAATTACAGACTAGGACAGCTTACAAAGAGGAAAACTGAGAAGCCTAGAGAAGTACACTGAGTTGACAAAGCAAGTCAGCAGCCAAGATGGAACTACAATTCAGGTCTTTACTTATTTCAGAGAGTTGACAATTATTTGAAGAATGTAAAATTATAAAAGTGGAATATTAATTGGCTAGACAGAAATTCAGAACAAATGCGTTCCACCAAGCTACTATTTAATGTCTACAATATATGAAAAATAGTCTCTGACATATTTCATAAATATTGGGTATTAAGACTTTATTTAAAAGATTTTATAAAAGCATAATAAATAAAAAGATATAAAAGTTTATAAAGCACAAGAGCCTTTTTTTTATATTTAAAAAATAAATTTATCATGGAGCTTGTCATATCATTTTCTGCAGAGCTTGTTGAAGCCAAGAGAATCCTATGCTTTTTTAAATAATCTCTACATAACTTTATTAAGTCAACATTACAAACCAAACCCCAAAGTCAAAACATAAAGTTCTCATTTCAATTAGATATAGGCTTCCCTGGTGGCTCAGAGATTAAAGTGTCTGATGCGGGAGACCTGGGTTCGATCCCCGGGTTGGGAAGATCCCCTGGAGAAGGAAATGGCAACCCACTCCAGGATTCTTGCCTGGAGAATCCCATGGATGGAGGAGCCTGGTGGGCTACAGTCCTTGGGGTTGCAAAGAGTCGGACACGACTGAGCAACTTAACTAACTCAAGAATCTCTTAAAACTTTCAAATTTTCCCATATTCTAAAACAAGGGTTGGCAAATTTCTTCTGAAGAGGACCAGGTAATAAAATATTTTTAAATTTGCAGGCACTCAAAACAGTCACAGATAATATGTAAAGAGATAAGTACAGCTATGCTTTAGTAAAGCTTTATTTATGGACATTGTTAGTTGAATTTCATGTAATTTTCACAAGCTATAAAACATTGGTCTTTGACTTTTTTCTCCAATCATTTAAAACTGCAGAAACCATTCTTAGCTGCAGGATACATAAAAACAGAAGCAGACCAGTTTTGACCCATGTGCCATAGTTTGCCAACACTTTCTCCAAAGTATGTGTTTTTTAGTACTTATTTAACTTTCAGGCTAAATATTCTCTCAATGATGGTGCCAGCAAAAGTATAATAAAAATGACAATTTTATATGGGATTACTCTAAGAGGCTAATAGTGGGAAGGAACTGAAATTTAAGATAATAATAACATTTACAGAGAAGAGAATGAGACATTTATGTCATTATATAAATGTATATAACATAAGATAATCTTTACTTAATTAACATAAATTGCAGACTGTTTGAGCAAATTACTAATTCAGTGTAAATGAGCTGGCTGTATAACTGGTTACTTGACATTCAGTTATTTTGCACATGTTTAATTCCATTTTATTTTTGTTAAGAATTAAACACAAAATTTAATGTTTTTAAGCAAATCTCTAGAGAAACCATTGGCTTCTTAAAAATTGTAATAAAAAGGTAAAATAACCATAAGTGAAAGAGCCCTAAATAAATGCCAGTTATTCAAGTTTTAATTACCCAAAATGGGGACATGTCTTCTGAAGTATATATTTCATTAAAATTTATCTTGTTTACCCAAATTTTCAATTTGTTGTTGCTATTGTTCTGTCACTCAGTCATGTCCGACTCTTTGCAACCCCACGGACTGCAGCATGCTTGGTTTCCCTGTTTTTTACCGTCTCCCAGAGTTTGCTCAAAGTCATGTCCATTGAATCGGTGATGCCATCCAACTATCTCATCCCCTGTTGTCACATTCTCTTCCTGCCTTCAATCTTTCCCAGCATCAGGGTCTTTCCCAATGAGTCAGCTTTTCACATCAGGTACCCAAACTATTGGAGCTTCAGCTTCAGCATCAGTTCTTTCAGTGAATATTCAGGTCCTTTAAGATTGACTACTTTGATCTCCTTGCTGTTCAAGGGACTCTCAAGAGTCTTCTCCAACACCACAGTTTGAAGGCATCAGTTCTTCACTGCTCAGCCTTTTTTATTGTCCAGCTTTCACATCCATACATGACTACTAGAAAAATAGTAGCTTTGACTGTACAGACCCTTGTAGGCAAAGTAATGTCTCCACTTTTTAACATGCTATCTAGGTTTGTCACTGATTTTCTTCCAAGGAGCAAAGGTCTTTAATTTGATGGCTGTAGGAGAAGGCAATGGCACTCCACTCCAGTACTCCTGCCTGGAAAATCCCATGGACGGAGGAGCCTGGTGGGTCCATGGGGTCGCTGAGGGTCGGACACGACTGAGCGACTTCACTTTGACTTTTTACTTTTATGCATTGGAGAAGGAAATGGCAACCCACTCCAGTGTTCTTGCCTAGAGAATCCCAGGGACAGGGGAGCCTGGTGGGCTGCCGTCTATGGGGTCGCACAGAGTCGGACATGACTGAAATGACTTAGCAGTCACTGTCCACAGTGATTTTGGAGCCCAATAAAATAGAGTCTGTCACCATTTCCACTGTTTCCCCATCTATTTGCCATGAAGTGATGGGACTGGATGCCATCTTTGTTTTTTGAATTTTGAGTTTTAAGCCAGCTTTTTCATTCTTCTCTTTCACCTTCAAGGGGGTCTTTTGTTCCTCTTCACTTTCTGCCATTAGGGTGATGTCATCTGCATATCTGAGGTTGTTGCTACTTTAATCCTATTCCCAGAAAAAGCTAGAATCATAAAACACTTTATCACTCCTCATATACTTTTGTCATATATTTTTCTGCATTTTGTAAAGACCAGAACTTTTTATTATGCTATTTATATAGTAAATACTCATTTGTATTTTCCCAAATGTTTAAATCTCATTTCTTTCACCACAATATACATCTTCCAGTTGGGATCATTTTCTTTCTACCCAAAGAATACCCTATACCAGGAGCCCCCAACTTCCGAACCATGGCAGCAGTCCATGGCCTGTTAGGAACAGCATGGATGAGTGCTGGGTGAGAAAGCAAAGCTTCTGTATTTATAGCCGCTCTCCATTGCTCACATAACCACCTTCTGTCCAATCAGCAGGGGCATTAGAGTCATAGGAGTACACACCCTTCTGGGAACTGAACATGTGAGGGATCTAGGTTGCCTGCTCCTTATGAGAAACTATACATGATGATCCGAAGTGGAGCTAAGGTAGTGATGCTAGCGCTGGGGAGTGGCTGCAAATTCAGATTATCATTAGCAGAGGAGTGTGACTGCACAGGGACCATAATAAATCAACTGCTTGCAGACTCATTTCAAAACCCTACCAGTTCAGTTCAGTTCAGTCGCTCAGTCGTATCCGATGCTTTGTGACCCCATGAATTGCAGCACGCCAGGCCTCCCTGTCCATCACCAACTCCCAGAGTTCACTCAGACTTGCGTCCATCGAGTCCGTGATGCCATCCAGCCATCTCATCCTCTGTTGTCCCCTTCTCCTCTTGTCCCCAATCCCTCCCAGCATCAGAGTCTTTTCCAATGAGACAACTCTTCGCATGAGGTGGCCAAAGTACTGGAGTTTCATTCCTTCCAAAGAAATCCCAGGGCTGATCTCCTTCAGAATGGACTGGTTGGATCTCCTTGCAGTCCAAGGGACTCTCAAGAGTCTTCTCCAACACCACAGTTCAAAAGCATCAATTCTTTGGCACTCAGCCTTCTTCACAGTCCAACTCTCACATCCATACATGACCACTGGAAAAACCATAGCCTTGACTAGACAGACCTTAGTCGGCAAAGTAATGTCTCTGCTTTTCAATATGCTATCTAGGTTGGTCATAACTTTTCTTCCAAGGAGTGAGCGTCTTTTAATTTCATGGCTGCAGTCACCATCTACAGTGATTTTGGAGCCCCCCAAAATAAAGTCTGACACTGTTTCCACTGTTTCCCCATCTATTTCCCATGAAGTGATGGGACCGGATGCCATGATCTTCTTTTTCTAAATGTTGAGCTTTAAGCCAACTTTTTCACTCTTCTCTTTCACTTTCATCAAGACGCTTTTTAGTTCCTTTTCACTTTCTGCCATAAGGGTGGTGTCATCTGCATATCTGAGGTTTTTGATATTTCTCCAGGCAATCTTGATTCCAGCTTGTGCTTCTTCCAGTCCAGCGTTTCTCATGATGTACTCTGCGTATAAGTTAAATAAGCAGGGTGATAATATACAGACTTCATGTACTTCTTTTCCTATTTGAAACCAGTCTGTTGTTCCATGTCCAGTTCTAATGGTTGCTTCCTGACCAGCATATACGTTTCTCAAGAGGCAGATCAGGTGGTCTGGTATTCCCATCTCTTTCAGCCTTTGACTGTGTGGATCACAAAACCCTACCAGTGAGTGGCAAATGACAATTAAGCTGCACCTCATTGCAGGTTTTATAGTGGAAAGTGAGTTGATGTGATTCAATTGTTCAGCTACAGTACAACAGAATAATTGTACACCTAGTCGCAGGCTTTATGTTAGAATCCAACACTTACTTCAGTCCATGTGTGACCTGCCCATTATTTTACTTATCAGTTCTGTCTGAGCCTCCTTCCTGCACTGTGCACTTGTCTCAGTCACAGTTTTCATAAGTCCACAAGCTAATCCTAGCCCAAATGAGCAAAAAACAAGTGTCACTGGAGAGCTTCTTTGAAAACAGAGAAAGGCCTGATGATGAGACTCTAAGCAGAAGACACTAAGACTGCCAACAAAAAGAAAGCTGCAATTAAAAGAAAATATCAAGAGTCCTACTTAAATTACAACAGGGTTCACTGTACAGGTGATTCACATTCTCCAAGCCTGCTTTGTATAATACATGGTGACCAGCTACCCAGTGAAGCCATGAAAACTTCAAAACTCCTTTGCCACATAGAGATCAAGCATCCTGCATTAAAAGACAAGCCTTTGGAGTTTTTCAACATAAAAAAGTGTAAGAAAAGAACAGAAGCAATTTTTGAAGGCCACCACTTCATCAAAAGTGTCTGCACCAAGAGCATCATTTTTAGTGGTTAACTGCACTGCTAAAACTGAGCCCTTTCCTACCTGAAGAGTTGATTCTGCCTGCTGCTAAGGACTTTTATCATGAACTTTGGGGAGAGGCTGCAGTTCAAAAGGTGGCACGTGTTTCTCTTTTACTTAGCATCATAACTAGATAAATTGATGAAATAGCAGAGGATATTGAGGCACAATTGTCAGAGAGGATAAATGAGTCACCATGGCATGTAATCAGGTTGATGAGTCTACTGATGTCGATAAAAAGGCAACAATGCTTGTTTTTGTGTGATATATTTTTCAGGAGGATGTGCAGGAGGATATATTTTGTTCACTTTTGTTGACAACCAACACTATTCAAGTCTTTGAATGATTACATATCAGGAAAATGGAATTGGTCACTTTGTGTTGGTATATGCAGGGACATAAAGGCTGCCATGACTGGTTGACTTTCTGGTTTCTCTACTTGGGTCAAAGAGGTCACTTCTGAATGTGAATCTACACACTGTGTCATTCATAGAGAAATGCTGGCTAGTCGAAAAATGTCACCTGAACTTAACATTTCTCAGGATGTGATTAAAATTATCGACCACATTAAAGTACATGGCCTTAACCAACGTCTATTCACACAGCTCTGTGAGGAGATGGACGCAGAGCACACATCTCTTATACACAGAAGTGAGGTGGCTTTCTAAAGGTAGACCACTGGCCAGAGTTTCAGAATTATGAGAGCCACCCACCCCAGAGATTTCTTTCAGAAAAACATTCACCACTGGCAGCACGTTTCAGTGACACAGAATGGGTCAAAAAAACTTGCTTACTTGTGTGACGTATTCAACCTGTTCAATGAACTCAATCTGTCACTTCAGGGGAGAACAACAACTGTGTTCAAGTCAGCAGATAAAGTGGCTGCATTCAAAGTCAAACTAGAATTATGGGGGTGATGAGTGAACGTTTGGATGTTTTAATATGTTTCAAGCATTAGCAGAGATTTTGAAAGAGACTGAACCAGGGCCTTCTTTCTCTCAGCTGATACATGATCATTTATCACAGCTTTCAAAAGAGCCTGGGCATTACTTCCCAGCCACGAAAGACCCCCAAACTGAGAAGGAATGGATCTGCAACCCATATGTGAAAAAGCCAGGTGAGTCAACTTCATCCTTGCTAGAAGAGGATCAACTGCTTGAGATCCCAAATGATGGTGGCCTTAAAAGTATGTTTGAGACAACTTCAAATCTCCATACGTTCTGGATTAAAGTCAAGGTGGAATATCCTGAGATAGCCACAAAAGCACTGAAAAGTCCATTTCCATTTCCAACATCCTATCTTTGTGAAGCAGGGTTTTCTGTGGTGACAACAACCAAATGAATTTATGGAGTAGACTGGACATAAGCAACACACTTCAGCATCACTGTCTCCCATCACCCCCAGGTGGGGTCAGCTTGTTGCCTGTAAAGAAGCTCAGGGCTCCCACTGATTCTGCATTATGGTGAGTTGTATATTTATTTCATTATATATCCCAATGAAATAATAATAGAAATAAAGTACACAATAAATGTAATGCACTTGAATAATCCCCAAACCATTCCCCGTACCATCTGTGGAAAAATTGTCTTCCGTAAAGGCCGTTCCTGGTGCCCAAAAGATTGGGGATTGCTACTCTACAATGTTCCGTTTAGTGTAGATGTGCTTGTGACCAATTCTCTCAGATGTTGTTTGTTCAAAAATATCTTTATTTCCCCTAGTTATGGAAGCATGCTTTCAGTGCATACGAATTTCTGGTTTGGTTGTTTGCTTTCAGTGCCTTGAACTTATTATTCCATTGTCTTTTCTGTTTGTGTTTAAAAGTTAGTTGCTGGCTCTCAGTCTAGTTTTTGCTCCTTTGAAAGCAATCTGTCTTCCTTTGTCTGCTTTCTCCACGTCCCTGGCTAAGTTTTACTTTTTTTCCTCTTTATCTTTTGTTTTCATAAGTTTTTCTGGACTTGGCTGTGCATTTCTTTTGGTTTATCCTGTTTATAGAGTTTGTAAGAAGTTTTGAATTTTAAACTTATCTTTCATCAGTTTTTGGACAATTCTCAGCTATTACCTCTTCCAATATGTCCTTTCTTAGTCTCTTTACTTCTGGGATTCAATTATATATTGTTTTTTCCTTCACAAATCAACCCTTATGATTCTTACCCCTTCACCTACAATTTCCATCCTTTTGACTCTTTGTGCTTTATTCTTAATAGTTTCTTTTGTTCTAATGTGTTTAAATCTGAGTTTTAATTCCTGCTATTCATGTTTCATTTCTAGGATTCCATTTGGTAACATTTTCAAGTATTTTTTGTTTTATATCTCCAAAAACTTGTAATGTTATCTTTTACCTTCTTTTCTAAAGTCTATTTTTGATAAATCGCATGGACTCTAGGGCTTGTTTCTGTTCTCTATTGCTTCTGCTGGTTCTCAATTATGTTGTCATGTTTCCTTGGGTAGCTGGTTATTTTTTTATTGTGTACTACACACTGTCCTTAAAAACATTTATAGAGCAGAGTTATCAAGATAGTGAAGTAACAGAATGCTGAGTTCACCTCTCCCCATGAACACATCGAAAATACATCTATATGAAACAATTCTCACTGAAAACAAACTGGAGACTGATAGAAAGACTCTATACAACCAAGGCTGTAGGAAAGATCCACATAGAGTCAGGCAGATATGGAAGAAGGAGACATAAAGAGAAGGAGGATTACACAGGTGCAGAGATACTCCCTGGGAAGTGAACATCTCAGCCCTAGGGTTTGACATTGGTAATGAGTCCCCTTAACTGGTTTGAAACCTGGTGGGTTTAATCAGAGGGCTGTAAGAAACCCAGGCTCTATTATAAACGGTGCATACATGCTTGCTTCCTTGCAAGAACAAGGAAGAGGAAGCAGACTGAAATAGCCTGAGACTTCTGCTGATGACCACTCCAGCAAGCCTCCTAGCCCACTATAGCACCTGCTCCGGCCCCTGTAGCTCTGGAGCAGCTCTGCACTAGGGAAAAGGCTGCTGTTGCTAAGGAAGTATGCAGGTGGGGCGACAGAGTTGGCTCAAACTTGGCATGGCATCCAAACAGGACCAGGCAAACTGGTGTTTGCAGAGGTGACAAATGCAGAGCAACCTCAAGCTATGACTGGTGCGCTGGGACAGGCAACTCATGCCCTGGCCCACACTGAGTGCCCACTCTGGCCCTTTTTGCTCCAGTGTTGCTTCTGTTTGGGATGAAGTTACCGTTGCTGGGGGATGGGAGAGCACACAGTTAGAGGGAACAAAATCAGCTTGGACTTGAACCTCAGGGTTTCTGCTTTAGCACCTTGGAACATGACACTACTTTAACAGGGCAATGGCAGTCACTGAACATAGGAGGAGGCCTAGCTCACACCTGGCTCCGGCTCTAAACCCTTCATCTCCAGCATCACCTTCCACCAAGGTGAGAGCTGCCATCACATGAGGGGAAGACATGGCCAGTGCTCACTTCAAATCTAACTCTCCCACCAAGTAACCAGACACACAGAGACTGCACAGGGAAGTTCCCACACAAGGACAACCCTTCAAGACCTAGATAGGTAACTGTTTCACCCAATTTCATGGGGACAGAGGAAATCAAGCAAAATGAGAAGACAGATGGATTTGCTTTAATTGAAAGAACAGGAGAAAACTCCTGAAAAAAACAACTAAGGAAACAGAGATAAACAATTATCAAATAAAGAGCTAAAAATATTCATACTAAAAGGGTTAACTGAACTAGGGAAAAGAATAGATGAACACAGCAATAATTTAAACTAGGAATAGAAAACTAAAAAAATAAAATAGAGCTAAAGAATACAATAACTGAAGTGAAAAACACTAAAATGAAGTAAGACTAGCTGATACAGAACACAAAAGTGATATGAAGATAGAATAATAGAAATCACCTAATCAGAATAGCAGAAACAAAAATTTTTTAAAAGAGAAGTATTTAAGGGACCTCTGGAATAATTAAGCATATTAACATTCACATTATAGGAGTCCCAGAAGGGGAAGGGGAAGAGAAAGTGACTAAAAATCACTTGATGACTATATAGCTGAAAACTTTCCAAATCTGAAGAAGAAAACAGATATTTAGGTACAGAAAGCATACACAGTTCCAAACAAGATAACTCCAAAGAGGCATACACCAAGACATACCATAATTAAAATGGCAAAAGTTAAAGAGAGAATAGTAAACATCAGGAGAAAACAGAAGTCACATACAAGGACTTCCCCCATAAAGCTATCAACTGATTTTTCTGCAGAAGCTTTGAAGGCCAGAACAGAGTGACATGGTATATTTAAAGTGCTGAAAGGGAAAAAGCTACCATCTAGGAAATCCTAACCAGCAAGATTATCATTTGGAATTGAAGGAGAAATAAAGAAGTTTTTTGGACAGGTGAAAACTAAAATTCATCAGCACTAAACCAACACTAAGAGAAATGGTTAAAGGGTTTTAAGTGGAAAAGAAAAGCTACAACAGAGGTAAGAATTTATAGAGAAGGAAAAATACCGCTAGTACAGGCAAATATATAGTAAAGGCTATGGATCAACCACTTAAATAAAAGACTATAAAGATTAAAAGATACAACTTATAAAAATCAACTATGACAGTTAAGAGATAAACATGATGACATGAAATAGGACATCAAAAACACCAAAAGTCAGGGAGGGGAGTAAAATATATAGATCATCTAGAATGTGTTTGAACTTAAATGATTTAATTTAAAACAAGTAGAATAATTATAGGTCAACATATATGAACCCCATGGTAACCACAAATCAAAAACCTACAACATATACATGAAAACTAGAGGAACAAGAATATACCAGCAAAGAAAATTCCCAAATCACAAGGGAGGCTTGGTTGCTCTGTATCATGTGGGATCATAGTTCCCTGACCAAGGATAGAACCCATATCCCCTGCATTGCAAGGCAGATTCTTAATTACTGCCACTCAGGAAGTTCTGGAAAAAGAAATTTTTAAAAAGTTCATTTAAATACTGACCCTCAGCGACCCCATGGACCGGCTCCTCCATCCATGGGATTTTCCAGGCAAGAGTACTAGAGTGGGGTGCCATTGCCTTCTCCGTCATTTAAATAGCATCAAAAATAAAATACTGAGGAATGAATTTAACACAAGAAGTGAAAATAAAATTCTCAAATATATTTGAAAGAAATTAAAGATTTGGAAAAATGAAAAGACAAGTCATGTTCATGGATGAGAAAATTAATATTGTTATGATAGCAACAATTTCTTAATTGACTCACAGATTTAACACAATTACTCTCAGAATCCAAAAGTACTTTCTTTGTAGAAATTAACAAGCTAATCCTTAAGTTTATATGGAAATTCAAGAGACCCAGAATAACTAAAGCAATACTGAAAAATAAAAATGAAGAAGACTCACTTCTCATTTCTAAACTTATTAAAAATAACAGTAGTCAACAGTATGGTGCTGACCTAAAGACCAATATATAGATCAATGGAACAGAATTGAGAATCCAAAAATAAACCCTGACATTTATACTTATTTCTTGCAAGTATGTCAAAACAATTCAGGTGAGAAAGAATAGTCTTTTCAGGAAATGGTGCTAGACAACTGGATAGCCATATGCAAAAGAATTATTTGAACCCCTCCCTCAAATTCACTTAAATTTGAGTAAATTAACTCAAAATTGATTAAAGACCAAATGTACAAGCTAAAATAATAAAATATTAGAAAAAATAAGATTAAGTCTTCATGACCTTGGATTTAGCACTGTTGTTTTAGATATGACATCAAAAGCACAAGCAACAACAATAACAAAATATCCAAATTGAACTTCACCAAAACTAAAAGACATTTGTGTGTTAAATGATACAATCAAGAAAGTGAAAAAACAATTCATAAAATGAGAGGAAAATATTAGTAATTCATATACTGGATAAAGACTTGTATCTAGAATATATAAAGTATACCTAACCCTCAATAATAAAAGATAACAAAATCTAAAAATGGGCAAAAGATCTGAGTAGATGTGTCTCCAAAGAAGATATACAAAAGGCCAATAAGCATACAAAAGGATGCTTAACATCATTAATCACCAAGGAAATGAAAATCGAAACAATAAGATACCAATTCACACCTAGTTGAAAGGCTGTAATCAAAGAGATAGCTAAATGGAAAATGTTCATAAGGATATGGAGAAATCAGAACCCTTATAAACCACTGATGGGAATAGAAAATAGTGTGGTTACTTTGGAAATCAATCTGATAATTCCACAAAATTTAAACATGGAGCAATTCCACTTCTGAATATACCACCAAGAAAAATGAAAACATATATCCACAGAAAAATGTGAATATTTATAGCAGTATTATTTACAATAGCCAAAAGGTGGAAATAACCCAAATGTCCATTAAATAATGAATAAACAAAATGTGGTATATCTATACAATGGAACATAAAGAATATTACTTGGCCATAAAAAGAATACTAACTAAAAAAGTCAGTCCTTTACTTATGCTAAGTAGAAGAAGCCAGTTGTAAAGGACTATATATGATTTCATTTATATGAAATATCCAGTATTGTCAAATCTATAGAGGCAAAAAGTGGATTAATGGTTGCCTAGGGTAAGGGTGTGGTGTGGGAAGATTGAGGGGCAATAGCTAAAGAGGACAAGGTTTCTTTTTTTGGGCAGTGAAATATTCTAAAATTGATTCTGATAATGATTGTGTATATCTGTGATATATGAAAAAACACTGAATTATACTTCACTTTAAATTGGTGAATTGTATGTGACTATATCTTAATAAAACTGTTACCAAAACTTTTAGATGTTCAATGTGGAAAGGTCAGGTCACCACTTTTGTTCAGAAAGTGACAATGGTAATGTCTTGAAAATTAGTCTAAATAAGGCAAAAACCTAGAAAACCAAGGTGAGGAGAATCTGCACTTTCCTGAGATTGCACTTAAGGAGAGGAAATACACAAATATCAGTAAAAATTACTTTATTGTTCATAAACTTAGCAACAGAAAACAGGTCAGTGATTTTTGGTGCTTATTTACAGTTAGTTTAGCTGAATGTATATCGCATTACTCTTAAGCTAGTAAACAAGATATTCTCAGAAGTTTGGAAACATGATGTCTCTCTCATAACTATGGTCAAAACCAGATTGTCATAGGTGTGAACACTAAGAGACATCTTCTTGGTAATGCATTTAGACTCTTTTCTAACATAGCTAAAAAACTAGTATAAAATACTGAAGCTTGTTTTTTTCAGTATTATGACTTGCTGTGGATAGGTCAAATCATAAGCCATGTATTTTTTTGAAAGCAATATAAAAATAAACCTGAGTGCTGCTTTGAAAATGATAGCATTTTAATTTTGATCC
This sequence comes from Redunca redunca, assembly GCA_006410935.1. NCBI lineage: Eukaryota > Metazoa > Chordata > Mammalia > Artiodactyla > Bovidae > Redunca > Redunca redunca. The sequence continues at coordinate 293,507 of SJYQ01002217.1, forward strand.
ATTGATGTATGTTATGAAATTAATATGGAGTTTTAGGAAGTCTTTTTTATAAGATCTTGCTGTGAGTTTTCACATCCAACTGTGTGATGCAGGTTTGCTATTTAAATATGTTAAATAAATTTGTAAAATGAAAATCAATTTACCTATCATTTGGAGGACCTAAGTAGACATGAAAAAAAGGAACTTTCTTTAGGAGCTTGAGGAACTTGGAGTCTATAACAAGATTTCTTGATCTATGAGGAATAATCTCTTTCAAGGGATCTGAACCAAAAAAAAATTTTAAGGTCCTTAGTGTATGATGTGTATGTGACCCTAAAATCATTATCTAGTGCCAAAACGGTTTACTGCTTAATACAGAGTGTTTTATATCAGGAAGAGGTTTTTCCATAGAATAGAATTTGGATAATTTTTGGCTAATGAAGCAAAGAGAGATGAGAAGGCCTTCTTCAATGACAATGCAAAGAGGAAAACAAAGGAATGGAAAAGACTAGAGATCTCTTCAAGAAAATTGGAGATATCAAAGGAACATTTCATGCAAGGATGGGCATGATACAGGACAGAAACAGCAAGACTTAACAGAGGCAGAAGAGATTAAGAAGAGGTGGCAAGAATACACAGAAGAACTGTATAAAAAAAGGTCTTAATGACCTGGATAATCACGATGGTGTGGTCACTCATCTCAAGCCAGACATCCTGGAGTATGAAGTCAAGTGGGCCTTAAGCATTAATACCAATAAAACTAGTGGAAGTGATGGGAGTTCCAGCTAAGCTCTTTAAAATACTAAAAGATGATAGTGTTAAAGTGCTACACTTAGTCAGTCAGTCAGTTCAGTTGCTTAGTCACGTCCGACTCTTTGCCACCCCAAGGACTGCAGCACACCAGGCTTCCCTGTCCATCACCAACTTGCAGAGCCTACTCAAACTCATGCCCATCATACTGGTGATGCCATCCAACCATCTCATCCTCTGTCATCCCCTTCTCCTCCCACCTTCAATCTATCCCAGCATCAGGGTCTTTTCAAATGAGTTAGTTCTTCGCATCAGGTGGCCAGAGTATTGGAGTTTCAGTTTCAGCATCAGTCCTTTCAATGAATATTCAGGATTGATTTCCTTTAGGATGAACTGGTTGGATCTCCTTGCTGTTCAAGGGACTCTCAAGAGTCTTCTCCAACACCACAGTTCACAAGCATCAATTCTTTGGCACTCAGCTTTCTTTATAATCCAACCCTCACACCTATACATGACTACTGGAAAAACCATAGTTTTGACTAGATGGACCTTTGTTGGTAAAGTAATGTCTCTGGTTTTTAGTATGCTCTCTTGGTTGGTCGAGAAGGCAATGGCACCCCACTCCAGTACTCTTGCCTGGAAAATCCCATGGGTGGAGGAGCCTGGTAGGCTGCAGTCCATGGGGTCACGAAGAGTCGGACATGACTGAGCGACTTCACTTTCACTTTTCACTTTCATGCATTGGAGAAGGAAATGGCAACCCACTCCAGTGTTCTTGCCAGGAGAATCCCAGGGACGGGGAAGCCTGGTGGGCTGCTGTCTCTGGGGTCGCACAGAGTCGGACACGACTGATGCAACTTAGCAGCAGCAGCAGCAGCTAGGTTGGTTATAGCTTTTCTTCCAAGGAGTATGCATCTTTTAATTTCATGGCGGCAATCACCATCTGCAGTGATTTTGGAGCCCCCAAAATAAAGTCTCTCACTGTTTCCATTGTTTGCCCATCTATTTGCCATGAAGTGATGGGACCAGATGCCATGATCTTAGTTTTCTGAATGTTGAGCTTTAAGCGAACTTTTTCACTCTTCTCTTTCACTTTCATCAAGAGGCTCTTTAGTTCTTTGCTTTCTGCCATAAGGGTGGTGTCATCTGCATATTTGAGGTTATTGATATTTCTCCCGGCAATCTTGATTCCAGCTTGTGCTTCATCCAGCCCATCATTTCTCATGATATACTTTGCATATAAGTTAAATAAGCAGGGTGACAATATACAGCCTTGACCTACTTCTCTTCCTATTTGGAACCAGTCTGTTGTTCCATGTCCAGTTCTAACTATTGCTTCTTGACCTGCATATAGATTTCTCAGGAGGCAGGTCAGGTGGTCTGGTATTCCCATCTCTTTAAGAATTTTTACAGTTTGTTGTGATCACTGCACTCAATATGTCAGCAAATTTGGAAAATCCAGCAGTGGCCACAGGACTGGAAAAGGTGAATTTTCATCCCAGTTCCAAAGAAGGGCAATGGTAAAAAATATTCAGACTACCAGACAATTGTGCTCACCTTCCATGCTAGCTAGGTAATGCTCAAAATCCTTCAAGTTAGGCTTCAGCAGTACCTGAATCAAGAACTTCTAGATGTAAAAGCCATTGCCAACATTCACTGGATCAGAGAGAAGCAAGGGAATTCCAGGAAAACAGTCAACTCAACTTCTGTTTCATTGACTATTTGAATGCCTTTGTGTAGATCACAACAAACTGGAAAATTCTTAAAGAGATGGGAATACCAGACCATCCTACCTGTCTCCTGAGAAACCTGTACTCGGGTAAAGAAGCAACAGTTAGAAACTTTCATGGAACAACTGACTGGTTCAAAATTAGGAAAGGAGGCAACAAGGCTGTATATTGTCACCTTGTTTATCTAACTTATATGCAGAATACATCATGCAAAATGCCAAGCTAGATGAGTTACAAGCTGGAATCAAGATTGCAGGGGAAAATATCAACAACCTCAGATATGCAGATGATACCACTCTAATGGCAGAAAGCGAAGAGGAACTAGAGTCTCTTGATGAGGGTGAAGGAGGAGATTTAAGCTGGCTTAAAACTCAACATTAAAAAAACTGAAACCATGGCATCCAGTCCCATTACTTCATGGCAAACGAAAGGGGGAAAAGTGGAAGCAGCGACAGATTTTCTCTTCTTGGGCTCCAAAATCACTTCGGACAGTGACTGCAGCCATGAAATTACAAGACACTTGCTTCTTGGAAGGAAGGTGAAAGTGAAAGTCACTCAGTTGTATCCAACTGTTGGCTACCCCATGGACTATACAGTCCATGTATTCTCCAGGCTAGAATACTGGAGTGGGTAGCCTGTCCCTTCTCTAGGGGATCTTACCAACCAAGGGATCAAACCCAGGTCTGCTGCATTGCAGGCACATTCTTTACCAACTGAGCTATCAAGGCTATGACAAACCTAGACAGCATATTAAAAAGTAAAGACATCACTTTGCCGGCAACGGTCCATATAGTTAAAGCTATGGCTTTTCCAATAGTCACGTATGGATGTGAGAGTTGGACCATAAAGAAAGCTGAGCAGATGCTTTTGAATTGTGGTGCTAGAGGACTCTTGAGAGTCCCTTGGACAGCAAGGTGATCAAGCCAGTCAATCCTAAAGGAAATCAACCCTGAATAATCATTGAAAGGACTGATGCTGAAACTGAAGCTCCAATGCTTTGGCCACCTGATGCAATAAGCCAACTCGTTGGAAAAGACCCTGATTCTGGGAAAGATTGAAGGCAAAAGGGGAAGAGGATGGCAGAGGATGAGATGGTTGGATGGCATCACCGATTCAATGGACATGAACTTGGGCAAACTCTCGGAAATGGTGAGGGACAGGGAGGCTTTCAGCCAATGGGATCGCAAAGAGTCAGACAGGACTTGGTGACTGAACAACAATGACAATGAAGTCCAGGAATTATTTTCATTGAGAACACTGGTGTGCTGCATGATTAAATGTAAAATATTATAAAGAATTCTGCAAAAAAAAAAAAAAAGCCTGGAAATTCCTATTTCCTGGCAACTCACCTCTATTTTCTGAATAAAATTACTACTTAAATGTCTTTTCACTGACTACATACAGAACATTTTCATGGCAATTCCTTGGAGAGACAAATTGGTACCTGAAATTAGGATTTGACAGTGCCTGTGTGCTGAGTCACTTCAGTCGTTTCTGACTCTTTCTGACCCTACCCCAGGCTCCTCTGTCCTTGGGATTCTCCAGGCAAGAATACTAGAGTGGGTCGCCATGCCCTCCTGCAGGGGATCTTCCAGACCCACGGATCAAACTCACATCTATTCTGCAGGCAGATTCTTTACCACTGAGCCACTGGGGAAGCCCAGGACTTAAAAGGAGGGCTGAGCAAACTGTGAAATTTCTGCTGTAGTGTTCACACATACTTTCTGATTCCCTTTCCCTCCTTTTGTTGCTCAGGTTTCCCTGGTGGCTCAGCGGTAAAGAATCCACCTGCCAATGCAGGAAACATGGGTTCAGTCCCTGGGTTGGGAAGATCCCCTGGAGAAGTGAACAGCAGCCCACTCTCCAGTATTCTTGCCTGGGAAATCCCATGGATGGAGGAGCCTGAGATCTATAATCCATGGGGTCAAAAAGAGTTTGACACAACTTAGCAGCTAAACACCACCACCAACATGGTTCATGGCCTGCACCTGCTTTACCTCACATCCAGTTTAGATTTTGTGCTCTTTGTTTTGGAGGAGAACGGCTGATAAATGAATTCACATTAAGATGCCAGTGACCTGAAGTTTTCTATCCAGAAATCTTTGTATTTTTTAAAAAGCAGTCTCATGGAAAAAACAAAACTTCGAACCTATATGGGGAACAAATTTCAGGTAAAATCTTGGCACATAAGTTCTGCTTAAGAAGTTAATTAGTTCATTACATAATAAAAAAAATCACGATTAAGCAATAAACCTAACTAATTAAATGTTTATCTTGACAAAGCTGTTAAGAAAATACTATCAATCTAGAAATAAAGATAGCACAGAGATTTGGTTAAAGGTAAAAAGTTATCATGGTATATTGCCAACACTTTTTCCACTTAGCAATCAAGAACAGAGTAAAAACAGGGAACACAGCACTAAGTGATATGAGTTTCTTCCCATTTATTCATTAGGAAGAGAAGAGAAAACAAAGTTGAATTTCTCATGAAAATCAGTTGAATCACAAAGAGTGGATACGAAAAGAATATAAATTAGGTTAGTGACGTGTTTTCCAATCTAGTATGTGAAATGGTTTCACATTCGGGTTTTATTCTGAATGTCCACAATTACAAAAATGTTTTAACATCTTTTCACATACTTATGAGCCGATTTAGATTCATCTTGGTGAAATTTCTTGCTCTTTCTGTGGGTCATCTTCCTATTGGAGCATTTTTGCTTCTCCTGTCTAGTCACAGGAATTCTTTAAACATTTTGAATTAATCCTTTTTTGGTTATATGTGTTGAAATTATCTTCTCCCAGTTTATGGTCTGTCTTTTCACTCTCCTAGTAGTGTCTTTTTGATGAAAAGTTCTAAATTTGAATGTACTTGGTTCATTATCTTTTATATATTTCTCTGTTTTAAGGAATCTCTTCCCACTATAATGGTATAAAGATATTATCCAATATTGTCTTCTAAAATTTTTATTGTATTGCTTTTCTCTGAGGTCTGTAAACCATCCTTTTTGTGTGTGTGATGAGAGGTAAGGGGTGTAATTTCATCTCCCTCCCTCTTTGATAAAATCAGGCATCAAATATCCATATTTGGGCTCTCAGTTCTGCCCTCTGGCCTTTTTGCCTGTTGCTGTGCAAATACTACACCATTCTAAATACTATAACTTTATAAATCGTTTTATAGCTGGTAGGTTAAAATGCTCTTTATTCATCTTCTTCAAGAGGGCTTGGTTATCACCTATCTTTGCTCTTCCAGTTTAAAGCTTAGGATTAGTTTGCTCAAATTCAACAAAAAAAGTACCCTTGAAATACTGATCGGAATTTTACTAAATCTACAGATCAGTCTTAGGAGAAAAGACATCACTACAATAATGAGCCTTTTATTAACATAGCTTCTCTGCAATAGTTAAGGGTTTTTTCTAATAAGGTTTATAAATTTATCTTATAGATTTTTTATGAACTATTTATTTTCTGCTGTGCTGGGTCTCTGTTGCTGTTTGTGGACTTTCTCTAGTGAGGCAAACGGGGGCTGCTCTCTAGCTGTGGTGCACGGGCTACTCATCGCGATGGTTTTCCTTGTTGCGGCCCTCAGGCTCTGGGGCGTGTGGGCTCAGGAGTTGTAGCACACCAGCTTAGTTGCTCCACTGCATGTAGAATCTTCCTGGACCAGGGAGCAAACCTATGTCCCCTGCACTGGCAGGCAGATTCTTAACCACGGGACCACCAGGGAAGTCCTATCTTACAGATTTTTATTAATAACTGTAATATTTATTGCTAGGTACTTAATATTTTTGATGCTGTTATTGTGATTTAAAAAAATTCTATAAAATATAATCTATTTATATTTTTATTCAGAAACAAAGAGCACATTAACGATCACACATAAGTAACTCTTTTAATATTTAACTAGTTCTCTTGTTTTGTTGTTGTTATTATACAGTTGCTAAGTGTCCAACTCTTTTGGGACCCCATGGACTGTAGTCCACCAGGTTCTTCTGTCCATGGGATTCTCCAGGCGAGAATACGGGAATGGGTTGCCATTTCCTTCTCCAGGGGATCTTCCCGACCCCAGGATCAAACCAATGTCTCCTGTATTGCAGGTGGATTCTTTGCTGCTGAGCCACCCTGGAAGTCATTTAGTTCTAATAAAAATTAAAACCATGCCTATTATTAAAAAAAAAACAACTAGTATTTAAATAATCCTACTAGTAATTCTTTCTCTGAGCAACATTATATATATGTGTATATAATAAAACCTAACATGTATACATATATATAATGAACTTTTAAGAATTCATTTTGAACCATTGTTTATGATTTATATAAATGCAACGTACTGATATTGATGTATTCAGCAATGTGCCATATTTTTATATTATCTCTAGTAATTCATAGATTACTATGAGTTCTATTACTCTGGAACAATCATATTACTTGCAAAATTGACTTTTTGTTTCTTCCTTTTCATCTCTATTCCTTTTCTTATGCTCCTCTGTGTTGTCTATGAGGGCTTCCCTGGTGGCTCAGAGGTTAAAGCGTCTGCCTGCAATGCGGGAGACCTGGGTTCGATCCCTGGGTCTGGAAGATCCCCTGGAGAAGGAAATGGCAACCCACTCCAGTATTCTTGCTTGGAGAACCCCATGGATGGAGAATCCCATGGGCGGAGGGGCTTGGTGGGCTACAGTCCATGGGGTCGCAAAGAGTCAGACACTAAGTATACTACTGAACAAAATAGCTTTTGTGGATATCCTTGCTTTTGCCTGATATCAAGAGTAAGCTTTCATTGTTCCACAAGTAAAATTTTGATGTTTTATTTTATTTACATCCTTTATCAAATTTAGAAAGTCCTGTTTTTAGTTTTCTTAAAGTGTGATCACAAATAAATGTTTTATCAAATACAGTTTCTGCATGTATGAAGATAATCATATGGTTTTTTTCTCCTTTAAATTGTTAAAGTGGTAAATTAAACCATGTATTCCTGAAGTTAAACCCAGTTTTGTGAAGAAACATTATCTTTTTTACCTGGATTTGATTTGCTAATAGTCTTACGATTTTTGCATTCCAATTCATGAACGATAATAACTAGCAAATTTTCTGCCTCATACTGCCTTGTAAGTTTTCTACATAGATTTGCTCTTTTGGCTTCTTTGGCTAAAGTTTAGGTCATTGATTTGAAACTTTTCTTCTTTTCAAATATAAACATTCAAAATCACCAATTAGGTCAAGGTGGTTACCAATGTTCATAATCAGTATGTCTTTGCTGATTTTTTTTCCAATTGCCTTATCAGTGTGAGAAATCTCTCTGTGTTAAAATCTCCAGCTATAATTATGGATTTGTACGTTTCTCCCTTTAATTTTTTTCAACTTTTATTTATGAATTACACATGTTACATTGTTTGCTATTATTCCTATTTTTTATTTTAAACTTTTTTTTTCTTTCTATTCTTCAGACTGANACTTTTTTTTTCTTTCTATTCTTCAGACTGAACAATTTCCATTTTCCTGTCTCCTAGTTCTTTAATTCTTTCCCCATCATTTCCATTCTGCTTTAGGTTGACCCAGTGAAATTTTTATTTCACATGTTGAATTCTTCAGTCCAGAATTTCTATTCTATTTATTTTTATAGTTTCTATTTCTCTGCTGAGATTTCTTATCCTTTCATTCCAGTGACATCTTCCTTTACCTCACTGAGCATAGTACAATAGCTGCTTCAAAGCCTTTGGAATTTCCAACATTTGGGTCATCTGGGGTACTCTATTATCTTTTCTCTTACATTTCTTTGATACTTTGAATGTCAAGAAAATTTGGATTGTGTCCTGGAGATTATCAGTGTTACACTGTGCAATTCAAGACTCTGGATTCTTTTGTATTTCTCCAGAGTGTGCTAAGGTTTTGTTATGGCAGGATACTAATGGGTTAGACTTAAACGGCAAGCTCTTTCTTGCCCAGAGTGGCTGGAATCTCAAATCTCAGTTCAGATCTTCTCTTTTAGGGGAACTGCTTGCACTCTGCCATACGTAGCTGTTGTTCAGAGGTCAACCTTGAGCAGGGTTTATTCACAGGCATTTAGGGTCCCCTCCTTAGGCTATCTCTTTTATGGGATTTTTGTCTCACTTACTGAGTTGTCACACTTCAGGGAATAGAACCCGGGTGACAGACAGTACCCTGGGTTCTGTTCCCTGGCTGCTTAGGACAGAAGGCTGACTTTCTGTGAGAAAGTTCTGTGAAAGTTGCTCAGAGCATGCTTTATCTGCATTACCCCTGGAGCCAAGCTTTTAAAAAGCAAAAAATTTACCCCAGGCTAGTCATGTTTTCCAAATTTCAATTTCTCTCTCAATGTTTGCCGCCTTTTGTTCATTCTGCAGAGCGCTCAGTAGCTAGTTTTTATATTCTGTTATTTGGTTGGAGTTTCAGTCTATTAGGAGTTTATTCCTCAGTGCTGGGAGAGAAACTTTTCCACGTCTTAAGTTACCAAATCATGTTTTAGGAAGAAATGTTAGCCAAAGCAACTCAAAATTTAGTGACAGCTGACATAATAAAATATGCCCTGGCACCCCACTACAAATTTATTGATGAGGCTTAATAGGACTTTTGCCCACCATTATAGCAATGCCTCAGCTGGCCAACCCACTCACTGTCTTTTTAGGGCTGTTCCTAAAGGCAAGGGCAACTGTGAACAAACTGGGGATGATTTTGTCCTAAGCCTTTCAGATGTCCCTCACAACACAGTTTATTGTAAATCACTGACTTTCAATATGGAGAACTAATTTCTTAGAGACAGCCCAGAAACTCTGGCTTTTTCATGGTCATCATGGTCACGGATGGATTTATAATGTTTCAGCAACAATCTCCCAGAGCAGACACCACTTTATTAGTGCTTTCTAGGTGGCAGAGTTCATTTACCTCAGAGACCCTTCAAAAGCATTCATCGCTGTATTTTTGTTTTGAAGGATGAAAGGGTGAATTGCCTGAAGGCTGTACAAATCACTGTGGTTAATGTGTGGTAGAATAACCCGGGTCCCTAGGAGTACAAATAGCATGTTAGAAAGCATCTAATGATACACTGTATAGGATGTTGGACATATATTTAAATATCAAGCTTGTCAAAAATATTATTTTTTTCATTGTTCTCATGTTTACAAATGAAATCATCTCAGTGAAATTTGGCAAGTCTGAAAATGTTCCAAGATCCTTAAACTGGGCTATACATCTTGTAATGACAGCTACGGGAAGAGAGAATGCTCATGACTGTAAGAAAAGGTTGTGTCCTTTAGCTCTCAAATCTTGTTGTTTTCTTTTCAACGGGTAGCTTCATGTCATGTTTAAGTATTTTAAAGGAGTGTTTCTCAAAATGTGGCCCAATAACCTCTTGCATTAAATTCTCCTATGATGTTGCTAAAAATGAGAATTCCTAACCTTACTTTAGCCCTAGAGAATGAAAATCATGAGTAAGGAGGGTAGGAGAGATGGGCCCTTCAATTTGCATATTTGTCAAGCTCCCTGGGTGAATCTCATGCATCTGAAAGAGAACAACTACATTAGATTCTTAGAAGGATATTCTTCAGCATAAACGTGCCAGTAAAATGACGTAACACATTCTGAGAATTTTTTCTCTCTATCTGGTACATTCACTGTGTATCTCCTAACTACGGGTAAGCCATGCTAGGTGCTGGTGGGATGAAAAAATGGATAAAGCATAGAGGTTCCTTTCCTGCTAAGGGAAGAGCAGAGTGCCCAGAATAACTTGATTGGGAAAAAAAGCGCTGAATGTTCTAACTGAAATGTGATTTGTAATGAATATGTCTTGTCTTAATGAGTTTTTCAAGTTGTCTGGATTATACATAAAATAGAAATCAAATTAATGAGGGACCACATTATAGATCCATCTCAGAGACTGCTATAAACTCTGAGACCCACAAAAAGAATGGAATTCCAAAAGGTCTTTCTTCTCATTCAAAGACTAATTTATTTTAAAATATATTAAATATATATACTTTTTCATATTATTTTACATTAGAGGTTCCAAAAGGTATTTTTAAAAGATTTTGATGTGCATCACTTGTAAAGACTTTATCGAATATGTTACCATATTGTTTCTGTTTTATGTTTTGGTTTTTTGGTTGCAAGGCATGTGGGATCTTAGCTCCCTGGCCAGGGATCGAACATACACCCCTTGCATTGGAAGGTGAAGTTTTAACCACTGGACTGACAGGGAAGTTTCATTTAAAAGGTATTTTAGAACAAATTTCCACAGTGTCTCAGCCAGGTTCTGAGAAGCAGAGCCTAAGACAGATTCATTCAACTGGTTGACTGAGAAAATGCTCTCCTGAGACACTATAAAGCAGAGAGGGTAGTAGGAGAGGACAGGAGAAGAAGTCAGACAAACATGTAGCTCAGGAAGAGGTCTAGCCCCAGCCTCTCCTGCCCCTCCATAAAGTACTCAAGCAAAAGTGCGTGTGTGGCACAGTGGCCTTCTGCACACCTGCATAGCTACCGATGACCAGGAGCCACCACAGCAGCCTCCCAGGTCTCCTAATAATCTCCTGTCAGACAAGGGCAAGCCTTCCCCAGAAGGTGCAGCTGTGAGCTAGCAGCAGCTAATATTCGAGCTGGCTAGGGATGGGTACAGTGCCCAGGAAGGAGATCAGGGAGGAGACCAAAAGCATTTGTCTTGCTCCCCCAATGCCTGAAATGATTCTTCCTCTATGCTACACTGATTCTGCTCTTCAGGCTCTGCAGTCAGACTGCCTGGGTTCAAAGCTCATCTTTTATTTTCCATCTTACAGTGGCCTCTTTGTGCCTCAGTATTCTCATCTTTGGGCTTCTCTGATGGCTTGGCTTCTTAAAGAATCCTGTCGCCTGCAGGAGGCATTGGTTTGATCCCTGGGTCAGGAAGGTCCCCTGGAGAAGGAAATTGCAACCCGCTCCAGTATGTCATGCCTGGAGAATCCCATGGACAGAGGTAGCCTGATGGGCTACAGTCCATAGGGTCGCAAAGAGTCAGACATTACTGGGTGACTAAGCTTGCATGCCCGCATTCTCATCTTTAAAATGAAATTTATAAAGTTAACTACTAGAAGACTGAGAGGAGATAATAGATAACCCTCACCAAGTATTCTGCACATACCGTAAGCACTCAATATATTTTAGCAACACTAGATATTATTTTCATTTCAGGTTCTTAAGACCCTTAAGGTAATTCATGAAAAAATATTTTAACACTTTGTTTTCATGGTCCTATATGTACAGCTGGGAAGCCATCTTAACCTTTAACTTGGCTGAGTCCTATCTGAAAGATTATTATGAAAAAAATATTAACACCTCATGAATGTCGTATAAAAACAATGTCAACTACAAGATTACAGTGGAGTATTTAGGAACTATATTTTCCTTTCTTTAGCTCTAACTCAATATCACAACATGATTTATACTTACTGATAGACTAGGTGTAGTCCATAAATTAAAAAATTGGTATCTAGAGACTACATAAAGAAAGAGGTGTATTTCTCATTTGTCTTTGTTTAAACCTCTAGATCTTTTTATGAACACAAAAGTCATGAACATTTTAATGGGGGCACAAATAGGAAACACATGTGATGAGTGTTAGAGTGGTAAAATCATTCATTTGTTACACTTAGGGTTTCATTTTGACATTTCTCTAATAAGTGAAATGCCAGGTTCTGCTAATGTGCTAATGAATTTGGGGAAAAAAAGGTTATTTCATATTAAGTGGAATATGGAAGATTTTACTCTCATAACTAAAGGTTAGTCCTACAATACTAATTTGATAGTGGATTAAGACTACCATACAGGGTATTTAAAAGAATAGATCAATTTATTTGATTTTGTATGATAATAGTTTCAGCACCTAAGTTTTGACTCTTAGACCATGGGGATGTTTTTGGAAGAACATTGTCCTCTATTTTCTCCTAACAGCTCATTGTGGATAGATTATCTACAACTTGATTTTAATTTTCTTTGGAACCACTTAACTTTGAGCTTGAGGTTTTAAAAAAGTATATTGTGAATTCCCTGGTGGTCTAGTGGTTAGAATTCGGCACTTTCTCTAAGAGGGCCTGGGTTCAATGTTTGGATGGGACCAATAAATTAAAAAATAGATAAAAGTATCTCAACTTTATTGTCCACAGTATTATGTGTATTTTGTCAAATTAGGCTCATTGTCTTAAATGTATCTCTTATAAACTACAAAGAAATCTTACCCACTTGTAATATATAAATATTTAGTTAAGAGGTGTATAATCACTTTGTCTATCTCCTTCATGGTTTTACATGCTAATTATTTTTTAAAATGAAGATTATAATGCTTAATTTTACTGATTTTTTATAGGCAAATGAAATAATGCAAGACTGTTGAAAAATAATTCCAAATACATATGAACTACAGTTTATGACCTCTGATCATATTCCTTCTAACATCTATCTTTTATTACTTTAGTTTAGTTACTTTAGTTTCTTTCTTTAGCCCTACTCATTTGGCTGGTTTTCAGAAAGCAGACCTCTTTTAGTTTATCCCTCTATCACTCTGGAGATTGCTTTCTGGATATTTTCAAGTCCTTATTTTCATGAAGTACCATATAATTAGAACCATAAAATGTATTTCCACAGCTTTTAGAGTACAGTTTTATTTTTTTTTAAAAGTAAGTAAATGTTTTCCACATTCTTTTCTTTTTTTTTTTGGCCTCACTGTGCAGCTTATGAGATATTAGTTCCCTGACCAAGGATCGAACCAGTGCCCCTCGCAGTGGAAGCACAGAGTCCTAACCACTAGACCATCAGGGAATTCCCTTCTTACTTCTAAATGTATTCTCTATTTAAAAATCTTAAATACATTAAAAAGTGGAGGGTCATCCACCACTACATTTGCTTGTCATGTAAGCTCAGCAACGTCACTTGCTATTTATGGTGCTTCTACTTATTATTCAACTTATTAAATAAAGCAATTTAGCCTAGTAGAGAGGTAAACAGAAATAGTAAAATTTTTTGAGGAGGGAGCTTCAAAAAATTCCTCAGTCAATTCTTGCCACTGATCTTTTCCTATAGCGATTGCACTGGTACCTCTAGAAGGGAGACCTACGCTTCGATGTGCCCTCCTGTGTTAAACTGCTGCTGCTGCTACTAAGTCGATTCAGTCGTGTCCAACTCTGTGCGACCCCATAGACGGCAGCCCACTAGGCTCCTCTGTCCCTGGGATTCTCCAGGCAAGAATACTGGAGTGGGTTGCCATTTCCTTCTCCAGTGCATGAAAGTGAAAAGTGAAAATGAAGTCGTGCTCGACTCTTAGCAACCCCATGGACTGCAGCCTACCAGGCTCCTCCGTCCATGGAATTTTCCAGGCAAGAGTACTGGAGTGGGGTGCCATTGCCTTCTCCATGTGTTCCTATGATAATTATAACTTCTTCCCTTATTTTTCTAAGTTGGGCCCATTATCTTCATAGAATTGCCTTTTACTTCTAGTCCAATGACTTCAACTACTGAGATAATATACATTGTTTTAAATGTGCTAGTTCACACCTACATTCATACATCTGCTCTGCATTTCCCTCCCATATTAAGTGGGGAGCTTGATGACCCAGGCCTGACTTAATATATGAGGGTAACAGAATTTGATGTCCAGGAAGATCTGAAACACAGCACTGTCAGTAAAGCTGGAGCAAGCCTGGCGGAGAGTTGAACTGGCATGAGTGTTGAATTTGCTTGTTGCTAACTGTAGGGGTAGTTAGACGGGACACAGCAGAGAATGCTGGGAATGAGACATACATAGGAATCAGAGACACCGAGTGCAACAAGCAGGTTCACAAAAGTAGGAGGGAGACGCCAAGGAAGATTCCTCAAGGGGCTTAAGGATTGCCACAGGGCTTCTAGTGGGGTGTCTGAGGCCCCGTGGGCGGAATCGAGAGGTTCCAGAGACTGAGACTGTTCAGGTGCATTAGTTCAGCCAACAGTTGTCTGCACACCTGTGGAGCCAGGCGTAGGTAATTCTGGGTTGGCCAAAAAATTCATTTGGGTTGTACCACTGCATCATACAGAAAAACCTGAATGAGCTTTATAATGACTACTAAGGTGTTGCTCTTAGCACATTACGGAGGTCTTATTTGATATTACTATAACTTTTTTGGTAACAAACAAAAAAGTGTTTTTGGGACACCTTGTCTCTATGGTTAATCTAAGATCCATAAAATATCTTATTAAAAACATGAATATATTTGTGGACAACATGATGAATCCCTGCAACAAATGTGGTTTCTTGTTCTTTATATAAATCTTTGAAATGTCCTTGAATTGACAATTGCCCTTGACTAGAAAGGACAGATTTTGACTAAAGTAAGAACAAAATAAGACTTTTGGGGGAAAGTAACCAAGCTGCATGCACACTTAGAAGGCATGCATTAATTATGCCCAAGAAAGGGATAGAATTTTGAAGTTGGTTTGAAGCCATAATTGTGGAGTTGGTTTCCTAAAACTATTGGTTCATGCTCAATATCCTCAAGAATTATTGAACACCGAAAATGAAAATATAATCCTACCTGATATATCTCTACTTGGAATGTTTCACTTCAAAGACTGCATTGTTTGTGGAAAGGATAAAAAAAGGGAACCCAAACTTGACAGGAGACAAAGGCAGTTTTGTTTTTTTTTTAAATTTCTTCTTTATTTTAGAAAAAGAAAGATTTAAAAATATAGGATCTTAGGAGCACATAATGATAAATTTAGAATAAATTCTGAATACTAAAATTAGGCTGGGCTTTCGAATCTGCCTGCAATGCAGGAGCCACCAGAGATGCAGGTTCAATCCCTGGGTTGGAAAGATCCCTGGAGGGGGATATGGCAGCCCACTCTAATATTCTTGCCTGGAGAACCCCATGGACAGAAGAGCCTGGCGGGCTACAGTCCATGG
>SJYQ01002220.1:15163-148552 GCA_006410935.1 Redunca redunca
TCAAGGCTGTATATTGTCACCCTGCTTATTTAACTTCTATGCAGAGTACATAATGAGAAACGCTGGGCTGGATGAAGCACAAGCTGGAATCAAGATTGCCAGGAGAAATATCAATAACCTCAGATATGCAGATGACATCACCCTTATGGGAGAAAGTGAAGAACTAAAGAGCCTCTTGATGAAAGTGAAAGAGGAGAGTGAAAAAATTGGCTTAAAACTCAACATTCAGAAAACTAAGATCATGGCATCCAGTCCCAACCCTCATGGCAAACATATGGGGAAACAATGGAAACAGTGACAGACTTTGCTTTTTGGGCCTCCAAAATCACTGCAGATGGTGACTGTAGCCATGAAATTAAAAGACACTTGCTCCTTGGAAGGAAAGTTACGACCAACCTAGATAGCATATTAAAAAGCAGAGACATTACTTTGCGGGCAAAGGTCCATCTAGTCAAAGCTGTGGTTTTTCCAGTAGTCGTGTATTGATGTGAGAGTTGGACTATAAAGAAAGCTGAAAATGACTCTCTTTAAAGAATGCCATTTCGGAATTCTTTCTATAAAGAATGCCAGAAAATGGATGCTTTTGAACTGTGGTGTTGGAGAAGACTCTTGAGAGTCACTTGAACAGCAAGGAGATCCAACTAGTCCATCCTAAGGGAAATCAGTCCTGAGTATTCATTGGAAGGACTGATGTTGAAGCTGAAGCTCCAATACTTTGGCCACCTGATTTGAAGAACTGACTCATTTGAAAAGACCCTGATACTGGGAAAGATTGAAGGTGGGAGGAGAAGGGGATGACAGAGGATGAGATGGTTGGATGGCATCATCGACTCAATGGACATGAATTTGAGTAAGCTCCAGGAGTTGGTGATGGACAGGGAGGCCTGGCGTGCTGCGGTCCGTGGGATTGCAAAGAGTCAGACATGACTGGGCGACTGAACTGAACTGAATTGAAAGCATTGTCATTGGCTATTGTTTTGTATCTTGGCACATAAAATAATAGTGATTGATGATGCTTTCAAATTGATGAAATATACTCTAGCTTTACAGAAAGGAAAAAGAAGCCCTATAAAAGTAAACAGATCACTAGATGAATTAACATTTCAAAATGTTTAATAAAATCTAAACCAAGACAACAAACAAAATCTAGGAGCCTTAGAATTGAGAAAATAAGACATTCGCCTTTGGTTAGTGGATGAAGAAAGAACTAGAACATGAACTTCCATCAATCTATTGGGTAATCCAAATAAAACAACAAACAATAATCTAAAACTTTATTATTTTTTCCTGATCGCAAATATGGAATGTTATTTAGTCATAAACAGGATTAAGCTACAATGTGGATGAACCTACAAAACATGCTGAGTGAAAGAAGCCAGACACAAAAGGTCACATATTGTATGATTCAATTCATATTTAATTTAAATCCAGAACAGGCAAAGTTATAGAGACAGAAAACAGATGAATGATTGCCAAGGGCTGGAAGGGATGGTGAGTGAGAAGTGCCTGCTTAATAAATGTGAGATTTCCTTTAGGGATAATGAAAATGTTTTGGAACTAGGTAGTTGTGATGCCCAACACTGTGAATACATTAAATGTTACTAAGCTGTATGATTCAGTTCAGTTCAGTTCAGTCGCTCAGTCATGTCTGACTCTTTGCGACCCCATGGACTGCAGCACACCAGGCCTCCCTGTTCATCACCAACTCCCTGAGTTCACTCAGACTCACGTCCATCGAGTCAGTGATGCCATCCCACCATCTCATCCTCTGTCGTCTCCTTCTCCTCCTGCCCCCAATCCCTCCCAGCATCAGAGTCTTTTCCAATGAGTCAACTCTTCGCATGAGGTGGACAAAGTATTGGAGTTTCAGCTTTAGCATCATTCCTTCTAAAGAAATCCCAGGGCTGATCTCCTTCAGAATGGACTGGTTGGATCTCCTTGCAGTCCAAGGGACTCTCAAGAGTCTTCTCCAACACCACAATTCAAACGCATCAATGCTTCGGCGCTCAGCCTTCTTCACAGTCCAACTCTCACATCCATACATGACCACAGGAAAAACCATAGCCTTGACTAGACAGACCTTAGTCGGCAAAGTAATGTCTCTGCTTTTGAATATGCTATCTAGGTTGGTCATAACTTTCCTTCCAAGGAGTAAGCGTCTTTTAATTTCGTGGCTGCAGTCACCATCTGCAGTGATGGGACCTTCCCAAATCAGGGACTGAATCCTTGTCTCCTGCCTTTGTAGGTGGGTTCTTTACCACTGAGCCAACAGGGAAGCCTAGTAAAAAAAATTTTTTTTCTCAGTATGAGTTTCTTGGTGATTGGAGCCTGCAACTTACCATCTGTCGCTTTTTGTCCCACTGAATCCCAGGACTTAACAGTGAGGCCTGCAGTGAACCAGACGCCCGAAGTTCTTCCCCACTGTTGTTATGGAGCCACTCCCATCCTTGCAAGGGCGTCTGTGGGTCCATTCAATGAGATGGGCAGTCAGTCTTGGGGCCTTTACCAGCATTTCTAATGTAGGCCGCAGAAGTCTCTGAGGTGGACAACTCCATCTTCAAGTCCTTTTCCCATTTCCTTACATCTTCATACATGTACCTTAGAGCACAGAGGTATTCACAATTCAGGGATAAAGATAAGAGCCCATACAGCTCCCCCATGAGGGCCTCAGGTGCAGTGAGAGGAGACCCTTTCCTTGCATGATGAGAAGTTGCCAGGAGATACCTCAGAGAAGGTGCTCTGAGGGGTGAGGGAGAGAAGATAAAGTTTCTCAGAGGCTGAGCCCTGAAAGGTGTTTAGAATTTATACGCGCAAAGTTCTATTTTCTGAGAACTGTTGCTTAAACCTTCTCTGCATTTCTACTGCAGGAGCCGTAGTTCTTGCTTCTGAACCATTTTGAACAAGTAGGAAGTGGGGATGGAGAGATAGTTCCAGAGAGAGAAGAAGGGCTGAAGACCAGAGGCAAGAGAGAGATTGGTATGTGGGAAGAGCTGAAAAGATTTCAGCTGGGTTGGTGTTAGAGTTTGTGAGGGTCCCGGGGTGAGAGGTGGGCAGAAGGGTCTGAGCATGGAAGAGCTTCAAGGTTTGACTACTTTATCCTAAGACCAAAGTGAGCCATTTTGATGCCTTATTTTCCTTCCTGGACACAAGAACATTTAAGAAGGTGTTTGTGGCTCAGCTGGTAAAGAATCCACCTGCAATGCAGGAAACCTCGGTTCGATCCCTGGTTTGGGAAGATTCTTTGGAGAAGGGAAAGGCTACCTACTTCAGTATTCTGGCGTGGAGAATTCTATGGACTGAATGGGGTCATAAACAGTCAGACACGACTGAGCAACTTTCACTTTCAGTTCACTTTCACTTTCTTCCTTAAAGGCCCCCTATGTCTATATTGACAGTTGTTCCAGCATAAAAGCTCTTCTCGGTAAGTTGGTTGGAGGCTCCTCACTCTCCCAGCAACCTCTTGTCAAGCAAGGAAAGGAGTTCAGCCTACCACTCCTAAGTCTTCATAGGCAGAAGTCACAGCCATGCTAGTCTTTCTCCCGAATTACTTTTCTATCAAAGAGCATGTGGCTCCTCCCACTTCAGCACCCCAAGTTAGACACTTTACCAAGCAGTCAGTTCCCTGCCTTGGGTTATAAATCAGGTTGTAGCCCCCCTGGCAGGTGGGCAAGGGCCAGGGGCCAAGATTCTCACTATGGTTCAACGTGCAGACTTTGGTTTAGCCGCTGGTTTGGGTCTGTATTTCAACCACCCCTTTCTTCGGATTCCAGGGGTTTGGAGTTTATCTGGTTCTCTTTCTCTGAAGACTACTCTTCCTGGAGGTGGGAAAGGGTTGCCATCTGTTTACTTACTCAAGGAAGGGATCAGTGCAAGTTCAAAGGGTTCCATTGATGGACTTTCCATCACTTTCACATTTAGCGCCATAGTTTATTCCTCGTTCTGTGGTACAACGTGCCTCCCATCTCTGAGCATTTGGAGTTCTGCTTAGAAAAGATCTTGATTCTAATTGGTACTCTTTCTTCAGGTACTCATGTTTCTTCTTGGCCTCAGCAGTTTTTTTCCTTCTACTAACTCTATTATTATCTAGGCTATAGGTGGCTCTTAATTTCATCAGAATTGGAGTTTGTATTTCATTCTCATTGTTTTCGGGTAATTTCTGGAGGAAGGAATGCCTTTAGTCCACTCACTTAAATCTGAAAGTCTTCTAAGCTTTTATTTTATGTAGTTAAGATGTTTTTTCCCTGATTGCAGTGGTTCTCAATCTGGCTGTGTATGAGAATCATGGGGAAGCTCTAAAAAAATACCATTGCCTTAGCCTTGTCACAGATTAATTCAGATTAATTCCACTCCTGGGAGTGAGCCAGGGTCCCAGATAATTCTGAGCCACAGATTGGGCTGAGGCTTAAGATTTCTAACATAAGGTCTTCACACCGTCATTTTTTTGAGCCTGGAAAGACTTTTGTAAACCAAAGGTTTATAAATCTCCTCTCTTTTCTCCCTCAGATGTATTCTTTTGTACCCAGGATTCTCCAGAGAAAAAGAGTGACTAGAATGACTAGAATGGAAAAGTAGAGAGAAAGAGAGAGAGAGAAGGGGGTTTATTATAAGGAGTTGCTCACATGATTATGGGGGCTGGTGAATCCAAAGTCTTTAGCACTGGTGTTCCAGTTTGAGTTTGAAGGCTGACAGACTTCTGTAGAGCCAGGAAGAACTAATGTTCCAGTTCAAAGATCTGCTGGGCAAGAGAATTCCTTTTTACTTGGGGGAGGGTCAGCCTTTCAGTTCTATCCAGGTCTTCGCCTGACTGGATATGGCCTATGCACGTTAGGGAGAGCAATCTGCTTTACTCAGTCTGCCAATTTAAATGTGAATCTCGTTCCAAAACACCCTCACAGTAACACCAACAACAATGTCTGTAGACTTCTCTGGCAGTCCAGTGGTTAAGAATCTGCCTGCTAAGGGGACACAGGTTTGATCCCAGGTCTGGGAAGATCTCACACACTCCAGAGCAACTAAGCCCATGTGCCACAACTACTGAGCCCACACTTTAGAGCCCTTGGGCTGAAACTGCTGATCCTACACACTGCAACTGCTCGATCCTGCGTGCATAGAGCTCATGCTCCGTATCAAGAGAGGCCATGAGAAATTTACCAACTGCAGTTAGAGTTTAGCCCTGACTCGCTGCCACTAGAGAAAGCCTGTGTGCAACAACAAAGACCCAGCACAGCAGAAAAGAAAAAAAAGAATAATGTTGTCCAAATATCTGGGCACCTCATGACCTATTCAAGTTGACACATAAAATTAACCATCATGGCGGGTATGGTTTGTTTATGTGTTGTTTCCATTTAGTTCTTTAGTCTTTCTGGAATTGATTTTGATACATGGTGTAACGTCCTTACCAAAATCTAAACTGATTCACTTTACAAATAGCTAGCCAATTATCCCTGCACTTTATATTGATAATTCTTTTCCATTTCCATTGATTTGGGTTTCAATTTTGTTTAGTTTTACCTTGGCAGATGCTCTTCCTTTTAAACATCTTGTGTTTCTTTTATGTAAGATTTTTCTAGGCTATTTCACCTGACATCATGCTCCATACCTTGAAGAAAAAGATAAATTCTCCCTCTACAGAAAAGAAAAACAAACAGAAAACCTCACAAATTTCATCTCTAGCAGGGCACCACTCTGCTTAGACACTCCAACCACATGATGTAATATCATTAGTTAACTTGGCTTTGTGGGTTCCAGAGAAGCAAGTGTCCCATGGGTTGGGTTTTGGTAGTCACATCATGGAAGAAGGGTGTCTGAGTAGTGATAGGGTTTGGTCTGGAAAGCAAGTAGTGGGAGTCTAGGAGGAACATTCCAAAAATGTGGAACGTAAATTTGATGGTGAAAAGAGTAGCTTGGTTGGGGAACAGGAAAATTACCTACCAGGTTACTTGCTGCCTTCATTTCTGGATCTGGGAAATGGGTCTTACTTCTCTGACTCTCCTCATGGCACGTGGGAAATTGGGAAAACATTTGCAATGTGCTCAAAATTCTTTGAAGAGGAGCCAAAGAAGACTACAAGGCATTTATTCATTGAGTACAAAAGTCTTTCAACTCCCACTCTACCCACCGCCACCCCCCCTCCCCGGCTCCCCCCCNCCCCGGCTCCCCCCCACAACCTGGGGACCTTGGTTATAAAGAAATAATGTAATGACTGTGTTGCAACATATTTTTTCCTCTGGTCTGTTTCTTATTCTCCTGAAGTAAGAGGCATGGACGTTTAGACTTCCAACTGAAGGCATTGATTGGGAGGGATTCTCCCAGAGTTGGCCCACTTGAAAACCAGGTAATCTGAGCTGGAGGAAAAAGGCACCCCCTTCCCCCAGCTGGTTAGCACACAAAACACAAAGCTTTTAACTCAGATCAGAGAGTTTGGTTGTTAGTCCTTCTGTGTGAGCTGAGGGGCTGAAGTCAGTTGAGTTTGGTTGAGAAGGGAATGGCAGGAATGTGTTCACTTTTCCTAGAGTGAAGAATTTGTTGGAGTGGAGTTCGGGGAGAGGCAAGGAAATTGGCCAAAATGGGAAAGGAGGAGCTGGAGAAGAGTGGAGTGTGCTAAGAATGTGCTTGAAATTTATCAGAAGCAGAGGCCTCCTTTCATGAAATCCTGGCTGTTGGGGTTGGTTGATGTGTTTTTTTCCAAACTCTAAGCTCCCATGATTCAGGACTGTGGCTTTAGTAATTATCCAAGTACTACTCTGCCCTTGTGTGTAAATGGCCAATTACCTCAAACTGTCAAAAGGGCCCAGAGGGCTCGAACAAGGATCAGTTCACCACAGTCAGGGAATGAACTGACCCAGTTTTAAAAAGTTCCAGGCATAGAGCTGGAGAAAGCATGGCTTTGTGTGGGTATATGAAGTGTGGAGGAGTAATGGAGTCTTTTATTTTATTAAAAAAAAAGAGCAATATCGAGAAAAAATTCACATACATATAATTTACCTGTTTACTGGTGTACGTTCAATGGTCTATATACACACAGTTGTACAGCCATCATCACAGTGAATTTTAGAACAGTTTATAACCTCAAAAAAAAATCCATATCCTTTAGCAACCCAGACCACCAGGTTCTTCTGTCCATGGGATTTCCCAGACAACAATATTGGACTGGGTTTCCATCTTCTTCTCCATGGGATCTTCCTGACCCAGGGATTGAATCCACATCTCCGGCAGATTCTTTATCGCTGAGTCACTGGGGAAACTCTTCCTATTCTGGACTTTCATGTTAATGGAATCTTGTAACACATGGCCTTTTGTGATGGTCTTCTCTCATTTAGCATAATGTTTTCCAGGTTCATCTATGCTGTAGCGTGTATCAGTATTTAATTTGTTTCTATGGTTGAATAATATTCTGTTGTATGTGGATGCTACCTTTTTGTTTACCCATTCATCAGTCTTCAGACATATGGGTTGTTTTTACCTTTTGACTGTTATGAATAAGACTGCCGTAAACATCACTGTACAAGTTCCTATGTGGACTTATGTTTTTAATTCTCTTGAGTATATATCCAGAAGTAAAATTGATGAGTCATATGGTAAGTGGTAATCTTCTTGAGAAAGTACTAAATTTTTTTCCACAGAAGCTGCATCATTTTATATTCCCACAATTAATACACAAGAATTTCAATTTCCCCATATCCTAACAATGCTTGTGGTTTTCCATTTTTTTTTGATTATAGCCATCATGTGATTATGAAGTGTTATCTCATTGTAATTGGATCTGCATTTTCTTAATGACCAATTGATTTAATTTTCTCATAGGGTGGGGGGTAACAGTTTCTCTTCGTTTTTTTGCTTATGGTTAGCCAGCATCATTTGATGAAAAGATTGTTCTTTCCCCATTGAATGGGCTTGGTACTCTTGTTGAAAATCAGTTGACCATAATTAACCATATATGTATGGGCTCTTTTCTGGGACTCTTAATTTTATTCCATCAATCTGTATGTCTATCTTTGTGTTAGTATCACACTGTCTTGATTATGTTCAGTTCAGTTCAGTCACTCAGTCATGTCTGACTCTTTGTGACCTCATGGACTGCAGCATGCCAGGCTTCCCTGTCCATTACTAATACCCGGAGCTTGCTCAAACTCACGTCCATTGAGTCAGTGATGCCATCCAACCATCTCATCCTCTGTCGTCCCCTTCTCCTCCCACCTTCAATCTTTCCCAGCATCAGGATCTTTTCCAATGAGTCAGTTCTTTCCATCAGGAGGCCAAACTATTGGAGTTTTAGCTTTAGCATCAGTCCTTCCAATGAATATGTTGATTTGCAGTAAATTTTGAAATGGGGAAGTGTGAGTCCTTCTTTGTTCTTTTTCAGGATTGTTCTGGCTATTCTGATCCCATAAAACTCTATATGGCTTTTGCAACTATCTGGTCAGTTTCTTTAAAGAAGCTAACAGGGATACTGATAGGTCTTTTGTTGAATCTGTAGATCAGTTTGGGGAGTTTTGCCATCTTACCAATGTTAAGTCTACCAATCCACAGACCAGGGACTGAACCCATGTCCCCTGCATTGGCAGAAGGATTTTTAACCACTGGAACACCAGGGAAGTCCCAAGTTTTACATTCTTTTGTTAATTTTATTCCTAAATTTTATTCTTTTTGTACTTGTAAATGGGATTATTTTCTTAATTTAATTTTTATATTATTCATTGAAAGTGTAAAGAAATACAATTGATTTTTGTACCTCTTATATCCTGCAACCTTGCTGTACTTATTAGTTCTTACAGTTTTTAGTGAATTTCTTAGAATTTTCTGTATAAGAGTTCATCTGTGAATAGAGATAGTTTTATTTCTTCTGTTATGCCCAGGGTCCGAGTCCCCAAAACTGAGAGAATAAGACGTCCACAGCAATGCAAAAGCATGAAGGGGTTTTATTTCTAGCTCGAGCTAGGGCTCCCACCACATCCAACGCAGTGGAGTGGAGCAAGGAGCCCTGAGCCCAGATTTACAGCAGTACTTATAGGTTTTAGAACAGAGAGTTGGCAAGGGCTGATTGGCTGCAGGAGTTTCCTACTATTTACTAATTGGCTAATCTTTATTGGCTGCAGGGATGTCTTTTACACCCTGATAAACTCAAACCAGGTTATGGGGAGTATGCTGATTAGACAAGTCCTGGCATCCGAGGGGATGACCTCACTGGGCAATGACTCAGCTTTTCCAGTGAGTCCTACCTTAGTCCCTGAAGCCTATCATGGCATTTGTTAGGTCCCAACACTTCTTTTCCAATCTGGAGGACTTTTATGTCTTTTCCTTACCCAACTGTCCTGAGGAATGATGCCTTAAAAGTCTCAATTCAGCTCAGTCACTCAGTCATGTCCAACTCTTTGCAACCCCATGGACTGCAGCACACCAGGGCTCCCTGTCCATCACCAACTCCCAGAGCTTACTCAGACTCATGTCTATTGAGTCAGTGATGCCATCTAAACATCTCATCCTCTGTCGTCCCCTTCTCCTCCCACCTTCAATCTTTCCCAGCATCAGGGTCTTTTCCAATGAGTCAGTTCTTCACATCAGGTGGCCAAAGTATTGGAGTTTCAGCTTCAACATCAGTCCTTCCAATGAATATTCAGGACTGATTTCCTTTAGGATGGACTGGTTGGATCTCCTTGCTGTCCAAGGGACTCTCAAGAGTCTTCTCCAACACTGCAGTTCAAAAGCATCCATTCTTCAGCGCTCAGCTTTCTTTATGTCCCAACTCTCATATCAATACATGACTACTGGAAAAGCCATAGCTTTGACTAGATGGACCTTTGTTGGCAAAGTAATGTCTCTGCTTTTTAATATGCTGTCTAGGTTGGTCATAACTTTTCTTCCAAGGAGCAAGTCTTAAAAGCCTGGAAAGATCAAAATGTGCTGGAACAACCTCTGGAAAGAAACTCAGAAGTGTACCCAATGTACGGTCAGAGTCCTTCTGAGTGATCACATATGCATACATTTATCTAAAATGAAGAAAAAAGAAAAGAGAAAAAATTATTCAGAGAGAACATTCATTGTGTCCTAAAGTCTAATGAGAATGCCCTTCTCCTTCTCTTGAACTATTACGTTTCTTTTTCAATGGACACTCATCCAGGACTTCTTTTTGGCATGCTGTTTCCAGGCAGGAAGCACATAGTGTTGAACAGGATTAGTCAGTACTGAGCAGAAGGCTTAGAGGCAGATAGACAAGCCACATTGATAATTATATGCCCATGAAAACAACACAGTCTATGGAAGCGATGTAGAGAGAGCTATGGGAGCAGAGAAGAGGGGGAGGAAATTGGGGGAGGAAAAAGGGGAACAACTTCCAGTCCAGAGAGCAGACTGAATTGGGACATCTTGAAAAGCAGATGGGGGCCCCAAATGTATTTCAAGCATATGTCAAAGCCCCAAGTGGCCCTTGACCACAGATCAATTCCCTAGTGATTTCTCTTTCCTTATTTGGCTACGGTGCAAGTTGGAGTGTGTAGATGCCTCAGCAGGAGTCCTCAGAAGACTGTGGATAACTGGTTCAAAATCTGGAAACTGAAACTGGCAGAGCTGAAATTCTATTCTAGGTCTTAAAATTTTAACTCCAGTGTTTTATCTAGTCAACAGTAGACCATAATATTTCCCACACATATTAAACCTTTGGTTTTAGAGGTTTAACAGAACCTGTTTGAAGAGTGCTCTTGTTTAGAAGACTGTATACTGAGAGGGTGATCAACCATTCCAGTTTGCTTGGGACTGAGGGGTTTTCCAGGATGCAGAACTTTCCTTGCTAAAATTGGGATCATCTCAAACTGGAATGGCTGGTCACCCAACGATCTGACATTGTGATGGTACATTCAGGGCCTGCTCAACTGGATGAAGTAAAGCAGACACCTGTGACTTCCTAAGGCAGGATTTGAATTGAGGCTCTTTGTCCTGAGTCGGGCAGAGCTCTGGAGAACAAAGTCACATGACAGACAGCCCTGGGGAAGAAGGTTGCTGGTAAGAGAAGGATAACAAGGATGAGTAATTTCTCTCAAGAGGCCAAGAGGAAGTTACCTTTCTGCTTCCTGGTTGGCCCCAGCTGTTCTTCCTCTGTTTCTCCTCTCTCCAGTCTGATAGTCATTAGCTCTGTGATCTTGGGCAGATCACTCAACTCCTCAGGATTAAGCAGGTGAGGTGATAAGGCCCATTTGTATGGCCAGCCTTCTGGGACCTACATTTTGAAACTATGAGACATTTAGGGAAAGAAGTTCTGTGGAAGGTGGGTGAAGGGTACAGTGGATTCTGGCTTAATGCCTCATTCTCAAATTCCCCAGGGATGACGGGGCACTCCCTTCCTGAGCTGCACCCTTTACAGTAAGTCCCATGAACCTCTAGGAGAGGGCGGGCTGAGTAAGCCCATCAAACCCACCTGAAAGTCTTGGTCAATGGTTCTGGGGAAGTCGGGGGCTGCGTCCCATCTGACAGGGAGCCTGGTTTTGGTGTGAGGGAGGGTGAATCACCACCCTCTCCTACCCGATCTACCTGCCTACGAAGAGATGAGGAGAGTCTCCCTTATTGACTAATGATAAATTTTAAATGACTCCAAGCTGCCTCAAAAGTCTGTCTCTATTCTCCTGAAAGTGCTGATTGCAGAATGATACCTTCTGCTTTCATAACTGGACAAAATCCACCTCAAAGCATGCACATGTTTGTGCTTGCATGAGCACTTGAGAGGGAGAGACAGGGAGGGAGGCAGAAAGTCACGGCCACGAGAGATTTCTTTTTTTTTTTTTTGAGATTTCTTGAAGTAATAACTGATGGCATAGTAACTCCCTCCCACTCTTTAAAAGTGACTCCATTTTCTGAAAAATCTTTTTGTCTCCTTTTTTCTCCTTCCCTGATTCCATACGCTCTTCCTTGCTATAGGAAGTCCCTATCGGTCCCTTAAGAACCGAGCTTAAGTCTTCTCCCTCCTCAGCCTCACTCGGACATCTAATTTCTCCCTTTTCAGCATTTCTGGCATGGAATACATGGGCCTGTACTTCCTTTAACACAATCTGAATTGGTTCTTGATAGTTCCAGGGATATTAGTGTCCTCTTCCCAGGACTGTCACTTCCACAAGGACAGGGCTGGAGCTGTGCTGTCTACATCTTCTGTATATTCTGGGCCCCTGGGCTGGGTGCCACAGGAACTGCCACCCTGCTAGAATGTTCTCCTCACCTGCTGCTGGCCAGCATCAGTACAGGGCTGGGACTTCCCATCCTCACCTCATCTGTGGAGGTTACATTTAAACCTCTCCCACACACTGATCTCTTCTTCAATTTGTTATCCTGGCAGGTTGGGTTGATTCATCCTGCCATGTTTATTCCTTAAGGCTATTGAGCATCCCTGGAGGAGGGCATGGCAACCCACTCCAGCATTCTTGCCTGGAGAATCCCACGGACAGAGGGGTCTGGCGGGCTACAGTCCATAGGGTCACAAAGAGTCAGACATGACTGAGTGACTAAGCGCAGCACAGCCCATTGAGGATCAGGGTTGGAGCTTTTCCTTAATTAGGATGATAAACCAGAGTTTGGCCAGTGGGTGGCCTTTCCTTAATGAATGAAAAATGAGCTGTAAGGTCACCCCCAAAGACTGCTTATCTGCCTTGTTCTTTTTTGCAGAACAATTAGCATTCTGTGGCTATGAAAGCCACCAGTATCACAAGGATGTCTAATCGTGTTTATGTACAAGAGTGCCTTTTATTCTCTCTTCTGGTGCCAAATTTCATTTTGATTGTATGTGAGGGCGGGGAGTAGAAGCTAACTTTTAAAAAATTAAAACAATGTGGATATTAATTATTATTATTATTGACATTCTAGCAGAAAAAAAACCCTCACATTCAAGAAATAGGGGGTTCACTTCCAACACTCACCTGGGCAGCCTGTGGAGTGGCCTCTGGGAACCCAGCTGCAAGGAGAGGAAGTCCCCTTGGGCATCCCTCCCTCCCACTGAGGATGGGGACCCGTGTGGGACCAGTTACTCAGGACCATTCATTCACTCACGTTTCACTGTGCACCTGCTGAGTCTTTGCAAATGAGAGTACAATATTTCCTGCTTATATATTTATGTTTTGTTTCTCCCACAACTCTGGTTTTTATTCTTTTAAAAAAAATTTATTTATTTATTTTGGCTGCGTTTGGTCTTGGTTGTGTTGCTTGGAATCTTCATGGCAGCATGCAGGATCTTTTGTTATAGCTCGTAAGCTCCCCTTTAGTTGCAGTTTGAGGGCTTAGTGGCTAGTGACTGGGGGTCACACCCACGTCTCCTACACTGAGAAGTGGATTCTTCAACTCTGGGCCACCAGGGAAGTCCCTGAACTCTGGCTTTTTTCCTTTATAAATTCCTATATACTGTGCACCTGGTTAATCATCTCTCTTTAGAGTTCATTTGCAGTTGGACATTGAGGGAAAAAGCAAAACGCTTTTTATGAAGCAAAAGACACTTGAGGTGCCAGGCATGGTGAACCATTTGAACATGTCACACTTTCCGTGAAGGCAGTGCTTGGTGCCAGGCCCATAAAAAGTCCCAGGGACTGGCTGATGCTGACTCATCATCAGGAAGCAAGGGGGCATTAAGCTCTGCTGAGGCATCTTAACAAATGGGAGGGCATCTTGTGTGACCAGCCTACCCCACCGACTTTGTTAAAGAAAGCCCTGTGACGGCGAGGCAGTGTGAACACAGAAGACATGGGTGGGTTTTGACATTTTGCTTTGTGTCCAGTAGTGTCTAGTCCCTCTGACAAATGTGGGCCAAGGTGCAACAAGTAACCAAAGTTTCCTCTTATTCATAGCAACTTGCACATTTGTAGGTCCACAAGACCTTATTTGCAAAGGTCAAGTGTGTCCAGGCAAGGTGAGCGGAGCATTTTGATTTTACTGTGAACTCTGTTGTCCCAGTGCCCCATATATGGGGTATAATTAATAACACAGCCCCCACTGCTGCTTTGCTTTTTCTAATCACCACACACTTTACCCTGAGTGCTACAGTTTCTGTGCTATCTTTACGGCCAGTTTCTTAGGGAATCAGAAGACCAACTATTTTCAAGACTTGAAACAGCATTTCTTACCAGTTTGGATTGCTGTTTTGATCTTGGCTTTGGTGGCTTTCCAAGCATAGGCAGGCACCAACAGATTTGCCTGCAGGAAGTGGCTGCAGATGTGGGAAGGCTATGAAGAAAGTGTGAAGCCAGAGGAGGGAGGTGTGGCCCCACCCCGGCTTGCCTGCTCCGTGCAGGCTGGCTGTGTGGCTGCGGCCTGAGCGATTGCAGAGCCCTGCTCGTTTGGGCCCAGGCCAGGGCCACAGCAGAGTCTTCATCTCATTTGTATTTGCTTCTCACTCTGTAACCCCAAAGTTTTGTTCCATGTGAATGGACTAGAGGCAGGACCCCATTTCTTTCAGAAAGTCTTCTGTTAATTCTGCATTTGAAGTGGAGGTCTGTGGAGATGGGTGAGGAGAGTCTGACAGGAGTGATTGGAGTGATTCAGAGGAGGAGCTCCTAAAAGGTTGATGAGTGCCTCTTCAGAGAGTCTCTCTGTCTTTCCCTGGTGGCTGAACTGAGGGTCCCCAGCCCCAGCATAGCTTCTAGGTCCAGGTTGTACCAGACTTGCTCAAATCTGGTCTGCAAGAGGAGGAAAATTTGAACAACGCTCTGCTTGTATCTTCAGAATAAAATGTTAGTGGGTGGGTGTTATGGATTTTTGTTCATATTATGGAATCATGTCCCCCTCAAATTCAAGTGTTGAAGTCATAGCTCCCAATACCTCACAATGAGACTATATTCGGAGATAGGAACTTAAAAGAGGGAATGAAATTTAAGTAAGGTTATTGGGGTGGGTTCTAACCTGATACGACTGGTGTCCTTGTAAGAAGAGATTAGGATGAAGGCACAGAGAGGGAGGGCCACGGGAAGACATGGGCAGAAGGCAGCCATCCACAAGTCAAGGGGAGAGGCCCCCAAAGAAGCCAGCCTTCTAACACCTTGATCTCAGAATTCTAGCCTCCAGAACTTTGAGGAAATATGTTTCCATTGTTTAAGCCTCCCTGTCGGTTGTGTTTGTTATGGTGCCCTAGTAAACCAATTCTGTCCAGGTAAAGAATCTGCCTGCCAACGCTGGTGACACAGGTTCAATCCTTGGCTTGGGGAGATCCCCTGGAGAAGGAAATGGCAACCCACTCCAGTATTGTTACCTGGGAATCCCATGCCAGAGAAGCCTGGCAGGCTACAGTCTGTGGAGTCTCGAAAGAGTTGGACATAGCAACAGAACAACAACCAAGTAATCCACACACTGGGTCTTGTGCTCCTTATTCTTCTGGCAGCTGTGAACTGCTTGACTAACCCTAGGTGGTCTATGGACATTTTGTGTGTGTGTGCAGTTTTTAGTGAGCATTTGAAGGATATTGTCCTTCTCTCCCATCAAGTCTTACCACAGACTTTATATTTCACTTTTTTATTCCTTGCAATCTTCTTGGTTTACTGGGAAAATCTGGGACTGGGAGTTAGGAGACTGAAGCACCAGCTCCTGGAAAATGATGATCAAATTGTGTGCCCTTGTTGGTTTTATGCTGTCTCCTAGGGCCTTGCTCCCAGCTCTGCCAGGCACTGCAAAGAGTGCACCATTTACCTCACACTGGTCATGGGAGTGAGCTCTCTCTCTTTTCAGGTTGCCCATTTCTTTCATTCATAAAGTGGCTATAAAATGCATTCCTGCTAATATCTGCTGGGGAGGCCATCGAAATTAGAGTCCACATGTGCTCATGAGTGAACAAGGAAGAATAGTTTTGATTCCAGAGATTAGATCTGAACTTCTAGAGGTGTAAGTTAAATTCTCAGGGCTACCTCTGACTTGCTTTCTTCAATGAGGCAAGTTGATGAATTCCTCTTTGCTTCAACATAGGCAATGGTTGAGGTAAAATCAGATATTGTTTGAAAGTGGGATGACCATAGGGATGAAAATTGTGCAAAACTGGACTAGTGAGCTACAAGTCCTGTGAACTTGGTGCCTATTCTAGGGTAGCTTTTACCATTTTGGTAGCCTGACTTAGCCTATGGTTTGGTGTTGAGTCTTGGAGCAAAGGAAGTATGGACCTTCCTCCCTTTCCGCTCTCCATGTGTGGGCTGCTCAGTTCAACCTCAGAGTGCTTTGTCAGCTTACCTGTTGTAACATGTACTGGACCCTGTGTGTGTCATTGTGGCACACACCTTGGGCCCATCCTAGGCATTACTCACCTGAAATTGGAGGCCACTAACCATTTTCCTCATGAGTGCCTAGTGGCTTCCTGTTTTCCTGTGTGTGTTCCTTTAATTCTCTTTAGTTCATGCAGCTTCATATATGTAAAGATTTCCTCTGTATTCAGAACCAGGAGGGTACACAGAGCCACATACAAAAGGATTACATGACCCAGTCCAAGACTCCAGGGAGCTTACAGTTTTCCTGGGAAGATAAGATACTTACACGAAACAATCAGAACAGTCAAGATGTAAGAGCTATAGTCTTTTGGAGGGCTGATAGAGGCTCCAGTTCTCATGTAGGTGATCAGTTGGTAAATTCCACGACTGGTGAGGATGGAGAGAAATCTGAGGTGGCTGCAATATTCAAGAAGGACTTCAGAGAGAAGATGTGGGCCTTGATCGGTCCTTGGTATTTTTAGGTGGGACAGGTGATACAAGTTTATCTGGGTATATTTCAAGCCCTTGAGGATCAGGAAGAATTCCCGAGACTCTGACAGAAGTGAGACATTGGGTTGAGGGAGAGAGCTCTTGGAAGAGGTAAGAATTAATAGAGAGATGGGGCAGAGATGGAAAGTGGACTTGAAAGAACAGCTTGTTTGATTTGGACTGTGTGAGATGGTTTCCAAACAAACATCCCTCCCCTTGTTTCTCCATCTCAGGCCTTTTTCGGTTTCCAGACTCTGACGTCATGCCTCAGTGCAGCTGCAGTTATGTATCTTTTCCTTTCCGCTTGACCTCCCTCTGCTAAAGCACCACTTTCTTGGCACCCAAAATGGAGTGCACTGCCAGTGGAGCAGATGAGAGATTGATTTTGGACTGTCAGCCCTGATGGAAAGCAGAGGGCTATTGCATGCCCGGGGGAACTGAGGCAGGCACTAGAAAACGGTGTGAAGAGGCTCTTCTGAGAGGGTGGAATTTGGATGCCTAGAAAACCTTTCTCTAGAAAATGGACACGGGTAGACCTCATTCCTTCGTGACTTAGTCAGGACCATGACCCCTTTAGGTAGAATCCCAGGATCATTCCCCTCCAGCGGGGCGGCGAGGGCACTGTTCTGGGAGTGAGTGAGTGTGAACTTGACCTGGTGAGGTCTGAGGACTGAAGGGAAGAGAGGGAGGCTGGATGGGGCAACAGCTTCCTGCAAGCTAATATAGGAAACTGGATTTCTAATGGCAGAGAGCATATTTTCTATTTACCCTGACAGGAGAACCATTTCTTTGAAAGATGACAAGAGCTATGGTATCACCGTCATTTAAAATATCATCAGGAAGAAATCTGGGTGGGCCTTGATCCTTCCTGAGTGGAGTAATAGACACATGACCTAATAAGAGTTTCATTAAGATGATTAATGATTATCTCAGGGGCCTTAGAAATGGTACCTTCCCAGAGCTCTGTTCCAGAGCTTGAAAATTATTTCACCTATGCTCATGTGAGATGGAGAAGGCAATGGCACCCCACTCCAGTACTCTTGCCTGGAAAATCCCATGGACGGAGGAGTCTGGTAGGTTGCAGTCCATGGGGTCGCTAAGAGTCAGACATGACTGAGCGACTTCACTTTCACTTTTCACTTTCATGCATTAGGGAAGGAAATGGCAACCCACTCCAGTGTTCTTGCCTGGAGAATCCCAGGGACGGGGGAGCCTGGTGGGCTGCCATCTATGGGGTCGCACAGAGTCGGACACGACTGAAGCAACTTAGCAGCAGCAGCAGCATGCTCATGTGAGAAGCGGAGGGCAGGCCCATAGAGGCATGAGCACAAGTTGATCAAAAACATGATTTCCTTCCATTATGCTACTTCTACCTGCATTATTCTTGGGTGGTTAAGGTTTTCTAAGGCTGGTCACCACGTTAGTTGTTCTGATCGGACTCTGATTGTACACCAGGAAGAGAGGACCTCCGTGAACCAGTCAACTCAAAAAGTCAGTTTTGTTGGTTATTAGCAAATCACTGAACAATGCAGAAGTGACAGGAGAATTCGGGCTGGATGTCTTCCTGGTAGAGTTTTAACATAGGGAAAAAAAGCAGTTCACTTATTTTGTGAGCTTGTGGAGGCAGGATGACTTGGGGGTCAAGAACAGGGGCTTGACCCTTTTAGCACACCTGATTCACATCTGTGCTCCTTGCTTAACAGCTGTATGCTCTATGCAGCTTCTTCAAGCCTCAGTTCCTTCATCAAGAAAATAAGAATACTCCAAATCGAACACATACTTTAAAAACTTGATGATGCAATATATGCATGGAATATGCATGGTGGTCAATCAGTAAATGATATAGCCAATAGTAACTGTTATTGCTTATGGCTAAGATTTGGATTAAAAAGATATTTGATAGATTTAATGAGATGGGCCATTTGGCAAAGAAATTCATTATAATTCTTATTGGGGGCTTCCCTGAGAGCTCAGTAAAGAATCAACCTGCAATGAGGGAGACCTGGGTTCGATACCTGGGTTGGGAAGATTCCCCTGAAGAAGGGAAATGCTACCCGCTCCAGTATTCTGGCCTAGAGAATTCCATGGACTGTATAGTGCATGGGGTTGCAGAGTTGGACATGAATGAACGACTTTCACTTTCACTTTCCTGATACTTGTTACTAAAAGTGAACAAATAAGGACTTCCCTGGTGGTCCAGTGGTTAATAATCTGCCTTGCAATGCAGGGAATGAGGGTTTGATCCCTGCTCAGCGAACTCAGATCCCAGTGTGTCTGTGTATGTGCTCTTTTGCTCAGTCATGTCCAGCTCTTTGTGACCCCCTGGACTGTAGACTGGCAGGCTTCTCTGTCCATGGAATTTTCTAGGCAAGAATACTGGAGTGGGTTGCCATTTCTTCCTCCAGGGAATCTTCCTGACCTAGAGATTGAACCTGCTTCTCCTGCGTCTACTGCATTAGCAGGCAGATTCTCTACCACTGTGCCATCTGGGAAGTCCATAAGATCCCACAAGTCCCAGGGCAACTAAGCGCACATACCGTAACAACTGAACTCCCACGCTCCAGAACCTGTGTGCCACAACTACAGTCCTGCATGCTGCAGTGGGAGATCTTGCATGCCACAACTAAGACCCGAGGTCCAAAAAGAAGCAAACGAACATCAAAAACACTAGGAGACATATGAGTAGCGGAGATGCCCCTGAACTCCCTGCCCCCGCCCACCTCCATGCTGGCCACACCTGGCAATAACCTCTGACCACTGGGCAGCTGACTGAGTCTAGCTATCTGGCTTTCCCCACCCCATGACCAAGAATACAGTGCCCTTTGCCTTGCTGGTAGCTAACTTGAAGGTCCAAACTGGAGATTATAATATATGCAAAGAATATTTACTGATCAACTGCCATATGCCAGACACTACTGTAGGAGCTGGGAATCTAGCCATGATTAATCAATTCCTTGTGAACATACCTGGAAGTACCTGCAACAATCAAATGAACAAGGTCATTTCTAGTGGTGATGAGGGCTATGAAGACATAACAAAGACTCCTGATAATGTTGAAAGTGGCTTTTAAGGCCACTGGGGCTAATTCCATTGTGCCTACTTATGCACACATAGGACTCCGGGGCAAAACTTCTGACCTCTGCACCCCGAAGGCCCCCAGATCCCCTGAAATAGAGAGCCCCACTGAGTGTGGGAGAACCTTGGAAAATCCTTTCCTCTCCTCTTGGGATCATATTAACAGCACTTATATCCTAAAGGGCCCCTTTGCAATAAAATTTATATGTTTCCACCCAACTCAGTACTTTCCTGTCTCTCCCAGTTGCTCGGGTCTCTGTGCTATTTGAAGGCTTAAAAATGTGTGGAGTCCTTGGGATTACATGTTTCTTAGTCAAACAGAAATATGTTCCCTCTTTTTCTCCTCCAGGCAGAAAAATATCTCTGGAAACATACACCAACTGATGCCAAATGCCTGGGAGTCAGGAAGAGTGATACCTGCCAAGACTTTAAAGTTGGGTTTTTATCCAAAGTGAAAATTAGGGAGCTGGCTTTCCTCATCTTTGGATCTGTGACACAGGAAACTGAGCGGGCCCTGAACTAGAGGTCAGGGGAGCTCAAGTTCTTTGGAAGTTATTAGTCACCTGACACTGGGCAAATTTCTGAGCATCTCTGGGGCTACTTATCTTTGAAATAAGTCAGTCCAAGAGTTGTTGTGGGGGTAAAACGAGGTAATGGCTAACCCCCAGTGCCTCAGCTGTGAAGTCAGAAGGTTAGTGGCAGACAAGGGATCAACTGGAGGCATGGGCTAGGGCTGGAGGAATGGAGAGGTGGGTGGTATCTGGGATGTCTGTATCTTAGAGGGCACAGTGACCTTCAGTATGAACCAGCCTCTGCCAGTATCTGAAGGGTGAGGTCATGGGGGGTTTCTGAGCAGGACCCCAGTTCTAGGGCTTGGTTCTAGAGTACAGAAGACAAAAGCAGGGCATTAACCAGCAGCTGAGGGTAAAGGTAGAATGTGCCAGGCTCCTGAAGGCGGGGAGTGGTGCATGGTAGGCAAGGACTCAGGGCCCAGGTGATGTGTGCTGGGGCTCTGTTTTATCCTCCTCAAGAAGATACTCAGAAACCCAAAGCAGAAAGTGGATTGTTGGCCTAAGGGCTCCTGTTCAGACTTACAGGGAAGATTGCAGTGACCCCGTGGACTGTAGCCTGCCAGGCTCCTCTGACTATGGGATCTCCCCGGTAAGAATGCTGGAGTGGGTTGCCATCTCCTCCTCCAGCAGATCTTACTGACCCAGGGATCAAAACTGCGTCTCCTGTAGTTCCTGCATTGGCAGACAGATTCTTTACCACTGAGCCACCTGGGAAGCCCAATATACCCCAGGTCCGGTTAAATCAGCTCGGGACCTGAGGCTATGCTCACAGGCCTTTAGGAACTGTGGCCAACGGGAGACCAATACACGTTGAATAATGAGATGTGGGGGACGTGACCCGAATATGGTAATAGTAGTTTACATTACTGAGTTCATTCAATGTGCTGAGCACTATGTTTTATATGCATATGCCTTATATGTATCAGCTGATTAAAATTATATTTAGTTTTAATCTTCCTACTAATCTTGTGAGATATCCCCCATTTTTCAGATGGAGAAATTGAGGCACAAAAAAGTTAAATAACTTGCCTCAGGGTTGTAGTGGTGGAGTTGGGATTTGAAATCAATTTTCTCTTATTCCAGAGCCTGTGCTCTTATTTTGATTTTACTAAGTGATAATAACAAAAATCACCACAATAATAATAGCAGCAGTGCTTTTAGTGCTCCGCCATGTTCTGTGTAAACATTGATTCCATCTGGTCCTCACATGACTGGTGACATTGAAGGAGTCTCTATTCTACAGATGAGAAAAATGGGACCCAGTAACTTGCCAAACTTGTAAGAGGTACAGCCCACACTAAAACCCAGGGCTGTCCTAAACCTCAGGCTGTCTCCTCAGCCCTTGGGGCCTGGACTGTGATCTCATCATTCCTTGACAAATGTATTCTTGACATGACAAGCTTGTTCACACCAAACATAACACACAGGAAATGAAAGGCCTGCGTGTCTAGTCCTAAGACAAGGATTCTTTTCCTTTCACCCTTCCCTCGAGGACCACTGCCTTTGTGACCCTCCTTGCCCACTGCCTAATTTGGGCATTGGAAAACTCTTGGAAACACACATTCTCTCTCTCAGGCTGAAAGTTGAAATTAAAGCAGGAGAGACTTCTGCTGAGAACAAAGAAACACTTGTCTGTAAGGAGCATAAAATTCTTTGAATGAGAGCTAGGTGAGGGCGTAAGGGAATCTTTGAACTATCATTGCCATTTTTCTGGAAGCTTTAAACTGTTCAAAGAAATAAGGTTTATTTAAGGAAAAGGGAATGTGAAAGCACAGTATCTGAAGACATGCACAGCTATCGCACGGAAGAGGAAATATACGTATAACTAATAAATACAAGGTAAGGCTCAGTCAGCATCACCAGTATTGGGGGACGTGTAAAGCCACTCTACCATGGATTTGAACCTCCACTAGATGGCCAAGAGGGCTTCCCAGGTGGCTCCAGAGGTAAAGAACCTGCCTGCCAATTCAGGAGACTAAAGAGACGCAGTTTCCTTCCCTGGGTCAGGAAGATCCCCTGGAAAAGGGTGCGGCAACCCACCCCAGTATTCTTGCCTGGAAAATCCCATGGACAGAGGAGCCTGGTGGTCTACAGTCCATGGAGCCACACAGAGTCAGACACTACTGAAGTGACTTAGCACGCAGATGGGCAAAACTTAAGAAATCTGACAATGCCTAGTATTGGAAAATAAGTATTTGGCATTCTTTTGTAAAGCTGAATATTTGCATGTCCCATCAGTTCCACTCCCAGACATACATCTTAGAGAAACACTTGGTACATGGTCACCGGGAGGCACAGGATAGCTCACAGCAGCACTAGGTATGATAGCAAAGAACTGGAGACAATGTGGGCAACCATCACGGAGACAATGGGCAGATAAATAGTGCTGTGTTCACATGATGGGCTGTCACTCAGCAGTGAGAACGGATGGACTGCAGCCACAGTGTATACAGATTAGTAAAATATGTTGGGATAAAAAGAAAGTCATGAAGACTTTATATACAATATGAGGTTTTTCTAACGGTCTTGCTGTTGTGTCGCTAGATCGTGTCCAACTCTGCAGCCTCATGGACTGCAGCACACCAGGCTTCCCTGTCCTTCGCCATCTCCTGGAGTTTGCTCAAATTCAGGCCCATTGAACCGGTGAGGCCATCCAACCATCTCATCCTCTGCTGCCCTTTGCCGCCCCCTGAGTTTTCCAGGTGGCACGAGTGGTAAGGAATCCACCCACCAATTCAGGAGACACAGGAGATGCAGGTTCAGTCTCTGGGTCAATGAGATCCCCTGGAGGAGGAAACGGCAATTCGCTTCAGTAT
Source organism: Redunca redunca (assembly GCA_006410935.1). Taxonomy (NCBI): domain Eukaryota; kingdom Metazoa; phylum Chordata; class Mammalia; order Artiodactyla; family Bovidae; genus Redunca; species Redunca redunca. The sequence continues at coordinate 38,303 of SJYQ01002220.1, forward strand.
CCCTGCCTGGAAAATCCCATGGCCAGAGGAACCTGGCAGGCTACAGTCCATGCGGCTGCACAGAGTCAGACTTGACTGAGCAACCAAGCACTCCTCACAACTCTAAAGGTGAAGAATAAGCAAAATTAGACAATGTACTGTTTTGGTCTAAACAGCTCTAAGATGGGCTTCCTTGGTAGCTCAGCTGTTAAAGAATCCTCCTGCTGTGCAGGAGACCTCAGTTCGATTCCTGAGTCAGGAAGATCCCCTGGAGAAGGGATAGGTTACCCACGCCAGTATTCTTGGGTTTTCCTGGTGGCTTGGATGGTAAAGAATCTGCCTGCAATGCAGGAGCCCTGGGTTCGATTCCTGGGTTGGGAGGATCCCTTGGAGGAGGGCATAGCAACTCAATACAGTATTCTTGCCTGGAGAATCCCCATGGACAGAGGAGCCTGGTGGGCTACAATCCATGGGGTCGCAAGAGTCAGACATGACTGAGCAACTAAGCACAGCACAGCTCTATGATAAATTATATACATGTCAATAAAAGGATGATGGAAACAAACCGAAACTAGTGCTCACTCTGGGGAGCAGGGTGGGGGAGGCAGGGTTTGGGGATGAGAAAGAGCATGTAGGTATACACAAGTTATTGGTAACGTTTTAGATCTTAGAGTTGGATGCTGTACTCTGGGTATTCATTATATAATGCAGTAAATAAAACAGGGACATCCATGAATGAATGGTAAAAATTATAAACCAGTGCTGGGCACCAAGATAGTTTCCCTCCAAAAAAAAAAGAGGAAGATAAATTCTTAATTTTTTATAAATAAAAACTTATAAAAAGAGATAAATATAAAATGTTACAAAGTGATACAAATGAAGCAAATGGAAATACGAGTAAATCAGTAAATGAAGTAGAAAGCCCTCAAAACTTCAATTGTATTTTTGCTTTTCATGAATGACAAACATGGGAAATCAAATCAGTGGGGACCAGTTACCTCTAATGGTGCTAGTGTGGCCATGGCCCCCCGCCGCACTGTGAGAGGGAAAGGTGCTGGTCTCTCAGGATTAGTGTCAACTGTGAGCACTGCCTCCACACATCAGGGCTTCCAGTGTTCCTGTTCACTAGTGGCACAGACACTCAGTCCATAAACACCAACCCAGACGCAAAGCTCTCTTCTCAAAGCAAGTCCAAAGCAAGCTCACTGGGAAAGGATGCTAACATCAGCCTGGGTTATTCTCAGCACCAGCCATCTTCTCAGATGACTTGGCTCTGGTCTTGTGCCCAGGGAACCAGGGCACACACCTCTCTCCCTCATGGGGCAGGTGACCATGTTGGCCTCTCTTAGCAGTTGGGACCCTGCAATCAATTAAACTGTTGTCATAACTTTGAATGTTAAAAGAAAATGGTCAAGGTATTGATATCCTTCTTTCCAGAAAGCTCCTTGACCTTTTGTCAAGTTTGCCCACTTAATCTCTCATAACTCTTAAGTTCCGTTTTAAATGAGTATGGGCAGGAGGAGAAGGGTATGACAGAGGATGAGATGGTTGGATGGCATTACCAACTCAATTGACATGAGTCTGAGCAAGCTCCAGGAGCTGGTGATGGACAGGGAAGCCTGGTGTGCTGTAGTCCGTGGGGTCGCAGAGTCAGACATGACTGAGTGACTGAACTGAACTGGGGGATGGTCAACCTAATTCTAACTGCTTATAGAATTAAATCTGGGACTTTGCTAAGCAAAAAATAAGAGTAATCAGATGACAAATAGATTAAATCTTTGTCCTTTGTCTCTCCAGAGCCACGTGTGCCTTCTTGATTTATAGCTACCGAACAGAGAAGCCATTCAAGACTTCCGCAAATGGATGTCTGCTTGAAGATTTCTTGTGGTTTCCATTGTTACAAACAGAGAAGATGTAATAGCTTTGAAATGATCAAGTTTCTGATTAAAAACAGATACATTAAAGTTCGAATTCACTGGGCACCATCCTACTACAAGGTGAAAGTAAGAACAAAAATAGAAGTCACTTCGATAGATCATGTTTTCCAAAGGGAGCACTACGCTATTCCACTTCACTTTGTAAGCACCCAGTATGATGTCTGAGTATGACGACTGAGTGACTTCTGAGAGAGAGAGAGTATGATGTGAACTTGACGCTTCTCCATTGAGGGGTGGGGTCTCTGCTTCATCCCCTCAAGTGTGTGGGCCTGTGACTAGGGTGGCTGGTGTTGTCTTTTAGTTACTAAGTCCGACTCTTTGCAACCCCATGGACTGTAGCCAGGCTCCTCTGTCCATGGGATTTTCCCAGCAAGAAGATTGAAGTGGGTTGCCCTTTCCTTCTTCAGGGCATCTTCCTGACTCAGGGATCAAACCTGCATCTCCTGTATTGTAGGCGGATTCTTTACCATGGAGCCACCTGGTGAGACTATATGATTACCAAGACTAAGTCAGTCGTAACACTGATATGGATTTTCCAGTCTTTCTCGGGATACTCTTGCTGGGAACCCAGCCACCAAGTTGTGAGGAAGCCAAACTGCCGCAGAAGAGGCCACGGTCACAAAGTGCTCTGGTCACAGCCACAGCGAAAGACCCAGCTGGCAGCAGCCACCAGATGTGTGCATGACCACGCCTTCAGACCATCCCAGCTGCCAGGCTTTAAACCATCGCAGCTGACACTGAGTAGAGCAGAGAATGCTCTTTGCTGAACTCTGCCCATGTTGCAGATTTGTGAGCAAAATAAATAAAATATATGTATATTTATGAAAATTTTTTTTTTAATTTAATTGAAGTATAGTTGATTTATAGTGTAGTGTTAGTTCTGGTGTGCAGCAAAGTGATTCAGTTATACACACACACACACATATATGTATTCCTTTTTTTTAAACTTTTTATATTGGGGTATAGTTGATTAGGGCTTCCCAGGTGGCGCTAGTGGTAAAGAACCCACCTGCCAGTGCAGAAGACGTAAGAGATGAGGTTCAGGTTTGATCTCCAGGTCAATACAATCTCCTGGAGGAAGGCATGGCAACCCATTCCTGTATTCTTGCCTGGAGAATCCAATGGACATTGGAGCCTGGCGGGCTCCAGTTCACAGGATCATGAAGTCGGACGCAACCGAAGCAACTTCACACACACAAACAGACATAGTTGATTAACAATGTTGTATTAGTTTCAGGTATACAGCAAAGATTGAATTATACATGTACATGTATCTATTCTTCTTTATTATAGTTTATTACTGAGTATTGACTACAGGTCCCCATGCTAAACACTAGGACCTTGTTAATCCACTTTCTTTTTTTATTTTTGTCTGCTCCACATGGCTTGCAGCATCTTAGTTTCCCAACCTGGTCCATGGCAGTGAAATCATGAAGTCCTAACCACTGGACTGCCAGAGAATCCTCTTATCTCTTTAAAAAATGTTTTAAAACACTAAGTTTCGGGTGGTTGGTTATGCTACAAATGCCGTGGCCACTTCCCTGTCCTTCTCTAACTGGATGGCTCATCAGCATCCAACAGTTTATTCTCCCTCCTCCTGCTAGAAACAGTCACCCCTTTTAGCTTTCCAAGATCTGCTCTCTCTTGGTGTGCTTGCAAACCTGCAGGCAATCCCTTCCCAGCCCCTTTGGTCTCATCCACAAATTACCCACAGTCACCAATAGGCTCTTGGCTCCCTAATTTATACTTTCAGTTTTGACCTCATCACAGAACTCTAGGTTCAAATGTACAAACACATAAAAGATGTCCTCACCAAGATATCTATAAATCATAGCGAACGTTAACTTTCCCAAACAGAACTAAGGACTCCTTCCCAAGCAGAGTCTTCTCTAGTGTTTCATACTTTTCTCCTTTCAGCTCAAGCTGAAAATCGAGGCGTCATTCTGGATTCCTCCCTCCCCGCCCCCCAACCCTCTGTTTCTAAACCGTCAGTAAATCCTATCAGTGTTAGCTCCATGGCACAGTTTCAGATACAGCCCCGAGCTCTGCCTGACCTGCACCATCTGTCTCGCCATGACCCCCCACGTGGACATCTGCCGTGGATTTCTACCAGCATTTTCTAATTTCACTCTTATTTTCCTTCAATCTTGTTACAGCTGTCAGAGTACTTCTTTTAAATGTAAATCATCATGACATTCTACTCCCTGAAATCTCTTAATACTTTCCCATTGACTTAGAATAAAATCCGAAGTCCAGTAGGGGCTGTAAGATCTGATACCTACTGACCTCTGCCTGTCAAGCCACTCCTGTTCTGTACCAATGTCCCCATCCCCACCACCATGCTGCTGCTTCATCCATCTTTTCTTCTCTGTGTTTATTTATTTTAATTGATTAATTTATGTTTGGTTGTACTGAGTCTTCACTGCCTGTGTATGGGCCTTCTCTAGTTGGAGTGAGCGGGGGCTATTCTGTAACCGTGGTGCACAGGCCTCTCGTTGTGGTGGCCTCTCTGGCTGCAGAGCACAGGCTCTGGGCACACGGGCTTCGGTAGGAGAGGCATGCGGCTCAGTAGTTGCAGCTGTAGGTCCTAGAGCACACAGGCTCCCGTAGCTGTGGCTTACCAGCTTAGTTCCCCGTGGTATGAGGAATCCTCCCAGACCAGGGATTGAACCAGTGTCCCTTGCATTGCAAGGCAGACTCTTATCCACTGTCCTACCAGGGAAGTCCCTTAATTTACTTTTTTTAAAACTTTTGTTAAATTAAAATTTTTTTTTTTTTGCTACTCGTGGAATCTTAGTTCTCCTACCAGAGATCGAGCCATGCTCCCTGCAGTGAAAACATAGAGTCTTAACCACTGGACTGACAGGGAATTCTCTTCTTCTTAACCCCTGGACCACCAAGGAATTCCCTTCTCTTAGCTTCTTGAACATTCCATTGTTCATGTTATCGCATGGCTGATGTCTTGTTTTCACCTTTCTCAATCTGCACTTACTATATTTTTTGCTTTGTTTACTTGTTTTGGGTTTATTTCTCTTCTCCGAATATAGATGCTCCAAGTGGGCAAGGATCTTTAGTTTCTGCTCACTTCTGTTTTTCCCCAACATCCAGGATTATGACTGGAACATGGGAGGCTCTCAATAAATATTCATTAAGATTCATTTGAATGAGTGAATATGTGAATGTGCGTTGGGGTCTCAAATAAAGATCATAATGATATCAATTCAAATCTATCAATCTCTTTTATGTGCCAGGCTCTGTGCATTCTTTCTTTTGCATTAAATCCTCACTATAACCCTATGAGGTAGGAACTGTTATCATATGCATTTAACAGATGAGGAGACTGACTTCAAGAAGTTACATGACTTGACCAGGCTTTGCAGCTGTTTAGTGGCAGGTCCAGGGTTCAAACTCAGACCTTTGTGACTCCTGGGCTCACAAGCACTGCCTGTCAGCAGCACCCCTGAGATTCATACTCTAATCATGGCTGGTAGGGGACACACATGGGGCCAATTTCAGAAAATCCCCTTTGAAGGGTAGCCAGGGGAACTTTTCGGGGAACTCAACAACACTTTAAATGTGAAAGTGAAAATATTAGTCCTTCATTCATGCCCAACTCTTTGAGACCCCGTGGACCGCAGACTGCCAGGCTCCTCTGTCCATGAGATTTCCCAGGCAAGAATACTGGAATGAGTAGCCATTCTCTTCTCCAGGGGATCTTCCCAACCCAGGAATCAAACCCAGGTCTCCTGCATTGCAGGCATATTCTTTACTGTCTGAAGCACCAGGGAAGCCCACAATAACAGGTATTTAAAAGAACACAGATAAACAAAAACAACCCCCCCTCCCCAACAGCAATTTTTATTTCCCTTTCTGGTGTTCTCTCCTGCTGGTCTGGCTGGGGATGGGAGCAGAGTGGCAGAGGAAGGCAGGAGAGATGGAAGCCTTGGGGAGTTGGTGAGGGATATGAGTGGTTGTGGCAGGGATTATCTGGCTCCATCCACAACATTGCTCTCTAAATTCTATAGCCTGCATATCGGAAGTTTTTCTCCAATCTAGCTTCTCCTCTGTGAAGAACCCATATATATAATAACCCATATATATATATAATATCACATCTCATTCTGAACAATGCTCCTTGTTCCAGCCTCCTTCTAGAATTTAGCATCACACCTAGCCAGGGCTTTCTTCTGAAGTGCTTCTGAAAAGCCCTGATGGTTTCCTCTGGTCCTGGTGACCCACCATTCCCGAGAGGTTCCAGTTCCCTTCTTAAGCCTCCACTCCTGCCTGCCCTGGGCATCCCTCTTCCCGGATTCATCACATCCATCTTATTCTCTTTTCAGTCACTGTACCTTTATAAATGCTCCATCCTCTGCACAAAATGCCTTCTATCAGCTGAGAAGGAATTCTCTAAGATTAGCACTCAGAGTCCTGGAGACCTCCCGAAGAGCAGCCCTTGAATGTTGCAGCTGCTACTGCTGTCATGCCCGACTCTGTGCGACCCCATAGATGGCAGCCCACCAGGCTCCCCCGTCCCTGGGATTCTCCAGGCAAGAACACTGGAGTGAGTTGCCATTTCCTTCTCCAATGCATGAAAGTGAAAAGTGAAATTGAAGTCGCTCAGTCGTGTCCGACTCTTAGCGACCCCATGGACTGCAGCCTACCAGGCTCCTCCACCCATGGGATTTTCCAGGCAAGAGTGCTGGAGTGGGTTGCCATGGCCTTCTCCATGAGTGTTGTAGGGCCCTGGCTTAATTTGGTTGCCTCTTCCCCAGTCTATGGGCTTCCCTTGTGGCTCAGCTGGTAAAGAATCTGCCTGCAATATGGGAGACTTGGGTTCGATCCCTAGGTTCGGAAGATCCCCTGGAGAAGGGAAAAACTACCCACTCCAGTATTCTGGCCTGGAGAATTCCCTGGACTTTACAGTCCATGGGGTCGCAAAGAGTTGGACATGACTGAACAACTTTCACTTTCCCCAGTTTATGGGCTCCTTTGGGTGCTAATTCTTTATTGTATTATTTTTTCTAAAACTTTTATTTTACATTGGAGTGTAGTTGATTTACAATGTTGTTAGTTTCAGGTGTACAGCCAAGTGATTCAGTTATATATGTACACATCCATTCTTTGTCAGATTCTTTTCCCATATGGGTTACTATAGAGTAGCAAGTAGAGCTCCTGTGCTATGTAGTGTGTTATTTGGGGGGCTCCAAAATCACTGCAGATGGTGACTGCAGCCATGAAATTAAAAGATGCTTACTCCTTGGAAGAAAAGTTATGACCAACCTAGATAGCATATTCAAAAGCAGAGACATTACTTTGCCGACTAAGGTCCGTCTAGTCAAGGCTATGGTTTTTCCTGTGGTCATGTATGGATGTGAGAGTTGGACTGTGAAGAAGGCTGAGCGCCGAAGAATTGATGCTTTTGAACTGTGGTGTTGGAGAAGACTCTTGAGAGTCCCTTGGACTGCAAGGAGATCTAACCAGTCCATTCTGAAGGAGATCAGCCCTGGGTGTTCTTTGGAAGGAATGATGCTAAAGCTGAAGCTCCAGAACTTTGGCCACCTCATGCGAAGAGTTGACTCATTGGAAAAGACTCTGATGCTGGGAGGGATTGGGGGCAGGAGGAGAAGGGGACAACAGAGGATGAGATGGCTGGATGGCATCACTGACTCGATGGACGTGAGTCTGAGTGAACTCCAGGAGTTGGTGATGGGCTGGGAGGTCTGGCGTGCTGCGATTCATGGGGTCGCAAAGAGTCAGACACGACTGAGCGACTGAACTGAACTGATGTTATGTTATGGAGAAGGAAATGGCAACCTACTCCAGTACTCTTGCCTGGAAAGTCCAAGGGACAGAGGAGCCTGGTAGGCTACAGTCCATGGAGTCGCAAGAGTCAGACACGACTTAGTGACTAACCCACCACCATCACCAAAGTGTTATGTTAATCCCGAACTCCTAATTTATCGCTCCCTTATCATTGTATTCTTAAAGTCTGTAGTGCGTGGTAGTGTTGGTCTTAGTAAGTATATTCTGAGTGAGTGGTTGAAGGAAAGAAAGCTTGTGCTTTGCCTTTCTCAACTACATGCCAAGGAGAAGGGATGTCTCTGGTGCTGGGGAGGACGATGGTGTCTACACCAACCCTGAGTGAGGCAGACACCGGACTGTTGTTTGTAACGTCTCAGGTAAAGGAAAGCAAGCCAGTGCATGGCAGTTAGGGTGAGACACTGTGTTTTCTCTGTCAACAGTTGGCAGGAGATATGGGAGAGCTCTGGTGATGAGGAACTCAGCCTGGGAAACCTCAGGAACTCACCTGTACACAGGTGAGGTCATTTGACTGTACACCTGTGAAAATGAACGCTAGGGGTTAACTACAGCTGGCTTTCCACCTCTTCTTGCCCTGCTCCACCCCATCATGGTGCTCATGCCCTGTACCCAAAACACCTGCCTGAGGGTGGGTGATGGTGTTTGCTTAGAGAAAGCTCCAGAAACCGGCCTGACTTTGGCAAACAAGCCTCTAGCAGGGGTTCTCAAACTTGACTGCACTGGGCAACCACCTGGGAGCTTTTGAAAGACACAGATGCCTGGGCCCATCCCTGGAGATTTTCCTTTAATTGGTCTGGGTGGGGACCAAGACTGGTATTTTTAAAAAGCTCCTCAGGTGATTCTAATGTGCAGCCAGCCTGAGAGCCCTGTTGTAAATGGATTGGACAGAATGTTCCTTTCTTGCTCAGATGGGAGAAGAGCCTTGTCTGGAAGGGGCTGAGAGCTGGCTCTTCCTGAAGCTCCAGGCCCCGCCCAACGCCTGAAGGCCCCAGCAGGACTATTACTGCAAGACAAGAGTCGACACACTTAAACAGCAAAGGGCCAGGTAGTAAATATGTTGGGTTTCATGGACCATCTGGTGTGTGTCAGAGCTACTTTAACTCTGCTGCTGAAGTGGAAAAGCAGCCACAGACATGTGTAAATGAATGAGCACAGCTGTGTTCCAAAGAAACTTCATCTACAGAACTGAAATGTGAATTTCATACAATTTTCTTGTTTGATTCTTTTTTCCAGCCATTTAAACATGTGAAAACCATTCTTAGCTCATGCACTAGATACCAGAAGTGGTGGTATGGATTTGGCCTGCCAGCTCCCTGCTCTAAGAGATGAGTGGCAGCCACTGTTCACAGCCTGATGGATGGCAAATCCCTCCCCACTCCTTCCCATCCCTAGGCCTTCCTATCTCTCCATTGACAGTGATCAGCAGCCAGCTCTCAGGACAAGGAGTGTCAATCAGATGGGAATGCTACTTCAGTGACTGCTGCACTTCATCCGGAACAAAAGGTAAAGATAAACCTTAGGTTTGTAGCTCTTTGAGTCACAAATAGTCTCCAAGTTGCTGAGGGCTCTGTAGCATGACTGAACAAACACTGTTCTTTATGGCATCCTCAGAATGAGGAAGGAGGAAGCAGCAAGAGAGACACTTAAATACTCCATGAGGGAGTGACTAGAGAGCTGTTGTCTCGTTCAGTTAACCCTACTTCCCTCACGAATTTAGAGTTTGGAGCAGATACTATTGGATGCTGCCCATGTCCTAGCCATACTTCCTGCTGGTTCACCTTCTCTGAGAAGCCCCGTGTCCAGTTCCACAGGGTAAATCATGAATAGTCTAAGTCAAGAAATAGATGCAGAAAAGATAGTTCCTCTTCTCCTTCTGGGCCATTGTCGTGTGTGCCTGTTGATGCCTGCATGTTGACGCCTGGAGCTGTGGCAGCTACATTGGGGTCATGAGGAGAGTTAGTCTGGCCAGGATGCACCGAGGATGGTGAGCAGAAAGAGGGAAGCAAGTTGGATCCCTGATGACACTGTTGAGCCGCTGGATGAACCAGCTCTGGAGCTTCCCTCCTCTGGATTCCTAGTTCTGTGCACTAAATGTCTCTATTGTTGAAAGTCATTTTAAGTTTGAGTTTCTGTTTTTACATTAAGCATTAAAACTGAAAACATTAAAACTCATACGGAGGTCTGGAAAGATATATCCTCCACAACATCCAACACTGGACATGTAATAGATTCCTAGTTGATTGACTAAGGGAATAATTTAAAATGCACACATCCAGTTATTATCTAGCAAAGAGACTTATTATAAAGAAGCTCCCTTGTAAAAAGTGTTGCCTCTTCCAGTGTCTCTGGCAGAGTAGCTTTCTCTATATCACTTAAAGACTCATTGGCATGTAACAGTAATCAGGAGGCCCAAGGTCCCTTTCATCTGAAGAGCATACAGCCCAGGAACTGACTTCCAACACAGACTGGTAACCAAAACTTTGATGATGAACCTAGCATCTTCTGTGGATCTCATAGTTCAGAGAGAAGGACTAATAAAATCAACATATAATGAGTCAGTCAGATATTTGCAAAGTTGCCTTTGTAACTCTGGCTTCTATCTCATAGTTTGTAATGCAAATAATATCCTCCTTTCCTGTTCCAATTACTTTGGCTACTTAACAGATTACTCTGAAACCTAGTGATGTAAAACAATCATTGATTATGCTCCCAAGTGCTGTGAGTCAGGGGTTCAGATAGAGCACAGTGGGAAAGCCTTACCTCGGCGGGGCAGCTTGAAGCCTGGGACTAGAATCATTTGAAACATCAGTCATTCACAGGTCTGGTTGTTGATGCCAGATAGATTGGAAGATCCGAGGGTTCTATAATTTCTCTCTCTCTATAGTCTGTCTATGTGGTCTTTTAAGGGCAGCTTCAGGGTTTCTGGACTTCTTACATGTTGGCTTAGGACTCCTCAGGTGCAGGTCTGGAGAAAGACAGCTAGATGGAAATCACATTGACTTTTATGACCCAGCCTCAAAAGTTATGCAACATTACATCCCCCTATTCTATTGCTTCAGGAGTACAAAATTCTGCCCACGTCTAAGGGGAGTGAATACAGATTCTACTTCTTGATGAAGGAGTGGCCATAACACTTCATATTACATTACATTATAAGAAGAATATGTGGGATGGGGTATGAACTGGTTCATGCTCCAGCCTAAACCTTCACCATCTCTCTAGGGCCTGTAGGGATTCTAGGATATGAAGGCCAACAGATACGAAATCGGTCTGCCCTGAAGCTGAAACCCCTGCCAGGGGTGCCCATCATGTGTAAAATAATGATGGTGCTGCCCTTAGGTTGGTTTGTTCCAAAGGAGCTCAGATGGGTCCCTGATAACTCCGTTACGGTTTCTGCCTCAGAGAAAAAGGTGCAAATCTGTGACTCCAAGAGAGCTCAGCCTGGAGTCAGATCCAGAGGAAGCCTTGATGCTTGGTAACTGGGATCTTCCTACCTTTAAACTGTTGTCCCAGATTTGAGCGGTTGTTAACAGTGGAAACAGTGTCAGACTTTATTTTTTTGGGCTCCAAAATCACTGCAGATGGTGACTGCAGCCATGAAATTAAAAGACGCTTACTCCTTGGAAGGAAAGTTATGACCAACCTAGATAGCATATTCAAAAGCAGAGATATTACTTTGCCAACAAAGGTCCGTCTAGTCAAGGCTATGGTTTTTCCTGTGGTCATGTATGGATATGAGAGTTGGACTGTAAAGAAAGCTGAGTGCTGAAGAATTGATGCTTTTGAACTGTGGTGTTGGAGAAGNTTGAGGGCAGGAGGAGAAGGGGACAACAGAGAATGAGATGGCTGGATGGCATCACTGACTTGATGGACATGAGTCTGAGTGAACTCTGGGAGTTGGTGATGGACAGGGAGGCCTGGTGTGCTGCGATTCATGGGGTCGCAAAGAATCGGACACGACTGAGCGACTGAACTGAACTGAACTGAAGCTTGTCTAGGAGGTTTTGTAAACCAACTTCTAGCCCAGTGCCCAGAGGCATTGTTTAAGATGTGTTGAATAGGAAGGGTCCTTAAATGAGGATGTGAACTGAATTTGCTTAGAGAATTTGAAGGAATGTATCATTTCAAGACTCACAGAACTAGTTTCCTGTGAGAGCCAAGGACTAGGTCCCTGGGACTAAAATCCTGAAATAGGAAGAGCCAGTGAGCCATAGGTTTGGGCCCATGGTCACCCAGAATCTGACCCAGAGGACAGGAGGGTATTTCTCTGGACTTTGGTATCTTAGGTTGGGGTGCAGACCCTTAGATACTTGCTGCTGCAGCTGCTGCTGAGTTGCTTCAGTCGTGTCTGGTTCTTTGCAACCCCATGGACTATAGCCCACCAGGCTCCTCTGTTCATGGGATTCTCCAGGCAAAAATACTGGAGTCGGTTGCTATTTCCTCCTCCTGGGGATCTTCCTGACCCAGGGATCTAACCTGTGTCTCCTGTGGCTCCTGAATTGCAGATAGTTTCTTTACCACTGAGCCACTAGGGAAGCCATGAACGTCCTCTTCAGTAAGGATGGCTGATCCCAAGGAACTCAGAAGAAGAAAAGTGATGCTGCCTTGGGTACCATGACGGTCCCTGGGAAATAAGTGACCCATGGGAGCTCTGTAGGAGAAAAAGGTTTGTCTTAAACCAGAGAGGATGCTAAGGAGGGGTAAGTGATTGTCTGGTTAGGAGGGTGGTTCATCTCCATTATAGAATTGTGATCTCAAGCTGGAATGGCTTGAAAAATGTGGACCAAGTTATACATTTTTTTCATTGATTTGTGTAAATGCACATATAGTTATAGATATAGGTAATTCTAGGCAACTTCTTACTGAGTGCAGGGAAAGTGTTAGGCAACAATGTGCTTGCAACACCCTGTGCTTTAGCAGCAGGGGTTGAGAAGGCAGTGAGGTATCTTGTGTCTGCCCTGCCCTATATCATTGTGAACATCCTACTAGGAAGTTTCAGGCTTTTACTCTTTAAGGTCTTGTCTGATGAAACTCAGTGTTCAGTGTGAGAAATCCAAAGTCTCCAAGTGTCTCCCCGCTCCCCATCTTTTAAGACCTCCGCTATAAAAATTAAACACTGGTTAGTATTCGAGCTTGAGTCTGGTGCGTTAGACCACTTGGCCATCCTCACAGTTTCACTGGTTAATGTTGAGCAAATCTTCTCTCTAAAACATTCTAATTTGGTTTACTTCATTTGAGTGTTTCTAATTGCCTTTCCATTTAAGTGATCCATGGAAGTGGAAGTGGAAGTGTTAGTCGCTCAGTCCTGTCCAACTCTTTGCAATCCCAGGGACTGTAGCCCATCAGGCTCCTCTGTCCAGAGAATTCTCCAGGCAAGAATACTGGAGTGGGAAGCCATTTCCTTCTCCAGGGAATCTTCCTGACCTGGGGATCGAACCTAGGTCTTCTGCATTGCAGGCAGACTATTGTTTGAGCCACCAGGGAAGCTCTAAACGATCCATATTTGATTTTAAAATGTGAAAGAGATTTTTGATGACCGAGAAACTTCTAAGATCCTTTTCCCACTGAATACTTCAGAGGAGGCAGCAATGAGTGAAAAGAAACACCAGTGGGTCCTCAACTGTCCGTAGAAAGCAGTCCTGGCTCCATGTACAGGAGGAGAAGATGATCTGCCCACTGGAGTAGGCCAGTGCCTGGCTCTGGGCCCTCAAATGTGAAACTATAAGGTTCTGTCCTGTGAAAAATAAATGTCACCTTGATACTCGGGAGAGCTTAGAGAGAGGACACAAGGCTCAGGAATAAACAAAGGAGGTATTAGTAGGTTTCTCTGTTGTCAAGTGTAGGGATGATTTAAAATAATTTCTTTAATAAATTCCCACAAAAAGGTAATACTCAATTACATTTTTATATATGTATTTTTTTTACAGAATTCCAATAATATAAAGTAATGAAGTGCTGAATACGTTCCAGCAGGTTTTCTCTATGCTTCACATATGTTAACTGTCCACTGTGTACAAGCTGTGAGACCTTGAGCAAGTTACTTCATCCCCTTGTGCCTCTGTATCTGCATCTGTATAATGGGAATAGTGATAGTAGCTCCCTTATAGGGCGGATATGAGGACCAAAAAGTAATGGCTACCATTTATTGACTTTTCTGACTTCTTACTACATGGCAGTTATTATTCCAAGTGCTTCATATGAATAAACTCATTTAAATATTTTGTTTGTATGTGTAAAGAAATATTAATTTTTGAAAGTAGAATTGTATAGTATTACTATTTTGTCATTTTAAATTACATTAAATAAAACAACTTCATTGAATAAAACAGCTGGGACATTTTGTCCGTGTCATTCAATGTTCTTATCACTTATCATTTTAATGGCTTCTTAGAATGCCATAAAGCTGATATCATAATTTATTCAACCAGTTCCCTGTTCATGGACATATATGTAGTTTCCAGCTTTCATCTACCATAATCATTTTGATAAACAACCTAACAGTTAAAATTTCTCTCATACTCATGATGGTTTCCTCAGAATAACTTTCTAGAAGTAGAATAGCTGCAGATGCATTTTAAACAATGTCTATGCCTTTGCCTGGAGAATCCCATGGACAGAGGAACCTGGTGGGCTACAGTCCATAGGGTCGCAAAGAGTCGGACATGACTAAAGTGATATCACACACACGCACACACACGTGACTGGCAGGCAAGCCTGTTTGCATTTCTGTTTCTACCAGCAGTTTGGGTGTAGAGGATTCTCATGCTTAGCACCCTCCACTCTCATACCATGAGCAGCCTTCCACCCCAAATTGTGAATCTGATGGTGGAAAATGTGTCTGCCTGTCATATTAATGTATATTTCTTCCATTTTTGGAGAAGCCCCTCTTCACTTGAGTTGATCTTCACTTGGCAATTATATTTTCATGTGACTCTCATATGACTTCCCTAGGATATATTCTTAGAAGTGAGGTTACTGAGTCAAGGGAACACCTATTTTATGGTTTTTATTATGGTGGCATATTGCTCCTCCAAGAAGGCTGTGCCAAATTACTTTCTCTGGTAGAGTAGGGGACTGTTCATTTCCCCACACTGTAACCAACATCCGGTATTATTGTTGTTGTTATTTTTATGTGTTTACAGATTCAGTTACGCAGTATGTCATAACCAGAGGTGGGAATATCAGGGAAGATGTCAGCCCTAACCGGGTGCAGGGTACTGGAGTACCTCAGTGTGTTATATACCCCTTTAGTTGCTGGACATGGGGGTATGAAGCAGGTGCCATGGCAGCTAGTGGAGTGGAGAACCTAGGGACTCTGGGTAGCCACTCTTTATTAGCCAGTCTGGAGGTATCATGCTGCTTGAACAGAGTATGACTTTATCAGTTACACCTGCTGCATCCCACTCCTGGCCCTACAGTGCATCTCATTAATTATTGATGAGGTTGAATGTCATTTATTGCCTATTTGCATGTTTTTCCTTTTGTCAGTTGTATGCTAATTTTCTTTGCTCCTTTCTATTTTTTCTCATTGATTGGCACAGATGTTTTATATATATATTGACTGCCATTTATGTTGAAAATATTTCCTCCAGTTTGTTATGCAATATTCAACTTTAGTTAAGGTGTTTTTTCCCCATGAAGAGATTTTAATTATTCAGTTCAGTTCAGTCACTCATTCATGTCTGACTCTTTGTGACCCCATGGACTGCAGCAGGCCAGGCTTCCCTGTACATCACCAACTCTTGGAGCTTACTCAAACTCATG
Organism: Redunca redunca; assembly: GCA_006410935.1. Classification (NCBI taxonomy): domain Eukaryota; kingdom Metazoa; phylum Chordata; class Mammalia; order Artiodactyla; family Bovidae; genus Redunca; species Redunca redunca. Next base: position 53,803 of record SJYQ01002220.1, read on the forward strand.
TCCATTGAGTCGATGATACCATCCAACCATCTCATCCTCTGTTGTCCCCTTCTCCTCAGGCCTTCAATCTTTCCCAGCATCAGGGTCTTTTCAAATGCGTCAGTTCTTCCCATCAGGTGGCCAAAGTATTGGAGCTTCAGCTCCAGCATCAGTCCTTCCAATGAATATTCAGGACTGATTTCCTTTAGGATGGACTGGTTCGATCTCCTTGAAGTCCAAGGGACTCTCAAGAGTCTTCTCCAACCCCACAGTTCAAAAGCATCAATTCTTCAGCGTTCAGCTTTCTTTATGGTCCAACTCTCACATCCATACATTAAATACTAGTGTAGTTAAATTTATCAATCTTTTACCTGTAATGGTTTCTGCCTTTGGTACCATGGTAATAAAGCTTTTTTCTTCACCAAGATTACATAAATATGTATCTACTTTTCATTTCATCAGTTCATTTTATGCCTTTAAATGTTCATGATGATGCGTGGTATAAGGTATGGGGATAGTTTTCCCCTCCCCCCAGTGTTTCTCCAGGTGCCTCACACCATTGCCTTGAGATGACTCTCCCATATTTAATTTTTGTATGTACTTGGGTCTCTCTCTGGACTTTCTGTTTTGCTGATTTGTTTGTCTATTTCTCTACCACACCACATTGTTTTCAGCCTTTCAGTGTTGTGGTCCATTTTAATACCCGATCGGTGGGTAGTTAATGAATCTCACTTTCAAATATTTCTTTGCTATTTATCTCTGTTATTTTCCAGCTGAACTTCCAAATCATGACGTCAAGTTTCAAGAAAATTCCATTTGCGTTTCCGTTGGTGTCCAAACAAACTCACAAATTATTTTGAAGGGAGTGACATCCTTCTAAAAATGCACCTTCTCGTTCTGAGCAGCACTTCCAGTATGCCGTATTTCCTTGATTCTAAGACATCACCAAGTATGAGCCACATCATTAATCTGATAACAGATTTTTGAAAGCCAGACACTATGTTCTATTCAGAATTTAATGATTCTTCTAAGTCACTCTTATCCACGGACAGTAATCACAGTGACAGGATCCCTCCCTCTGTACTCCCCAGCTTAAGCAATCAGGAAATTTATTATCTTACACATTTGGAAGTTCTGAGGTCAAACAAGCTTCAGCGTGATTCAGCTGTCAACAGTGTCATCAAGGTTGCCGCGCAGGTCCCTTTTTCTGCTCTGCCTTTCTGATTGGACTAGCGCCCCCTTCAGGCTTCCGGATGAAGCGTTTCCAGCCCTGCATCTCCGAAAAGAAAGGGGCTGCCGCTTTTTTTCTTAGGAATGAGGACTCTTACTAGAAGCCCCAAGACTTTTTTTCCCTCATTGCAAGAATAGGGTCACCAGCCCAGTCTGAAACCAATCTCTGACTGGAGATGGTGGTGGGTGATGGTCTCTGATTGGCACCCTAATTGTTTAAGGCCAAATAGAATGTACCCCAGAGGTGATGGTGGTGGCTGTTCATAACTGGAGATCTTGGACCTTGATGACTAAGAAAATAAACGTGAGTGACAGCAAAGAATACCTGCCTGTGAGTTAACTTGCGTAATTTAGTTAAACTTTGTTTTGTTGAGTTAATATTGGGTTGGCCAGAAAGTTCCTTCAGGTTTTTCTGTACCATCTTAACAGAAAACTCAAACTTTTTGGCCAAATCAATACTATTGAAAGTTAAAAATGTGTTCTGAAAATCAGCTGGGAGGTTTTTTCGTTGGGTTTTGTTTTTTTTTTTCCTACACTGGGCAGATTCCAGGATCTTAATTCCCAGACACTCTGGGGTAAGAACTTAGTCCTAACAACCAGGAAATTCCCTGGGAGCTTTTGACAGACAGAAGCTCAGCACCTCATGGATAATTCTTCACCTCAGGGTGACTTGATCCCTCCAATCTCTCCTAGCCTTGAAAATTTTGAGTCAATTCTGAGGGACTATTTAACTCTGATGCTTTGTACATGACAGGAAAAGTTCTGTGTAACACAACTTTCTGCTTCAGAGTTTCATCATAATGTAATCTTTTTTCAAAGTTACATAAATCGGTAATTAGGGATACAGATTCAAGTTAAAAGAGTAAACTGGACTAAAAAAGTGTAAATACACAACTTAAACAGGAGTCAGATGAACAAATTCTATGCATGGAGTATTTCCCACATGCATGGCTAATAACCATAGCATTTTAATTTATTTCTGTGCCTGGTGGCTGGTTAAGTTTCTTTTGACATTGATAGTAAAATATACCTTGATTTCTACAACATTAAAATGTGAAAAATTCTTCATTTTAAAATAGAGGTAGTAAAACAGAATGGTGATTTATATAATACTATGTTGGGACACAGAATTAAGCTTAAACTCCATCTTAATAGTAAATGACTGAAAGTAATAGGATGCTAAGGTAAAATGTTACTAAGGTACTAAAATAAGGTAAATTTAGTAAGGTAAAATGTTAAGGTAATCTTTTTTTTAAGTTACAAAGGTACTTAAAGGTAAAGTAAAAATGTTTACTAAGGTAAGATGTTAATTTATGCACTTCATTTAAAAAAAATCAGTATGATGTGGAGGATATCTCAGCAATAGCGCACTTGAAAAGACTGAGGGATTTTCACAACATCAAGTTCAAGGTGAGCTATCTAATGTAATGGATAGTAGCAGGCTGATATTTTCATATATTAGTTTTTGTTTCACTCCGTGCATTTCCTTTTCTCTTGTTTACATTTAGGCAAGCAGTTTTCCAGAAAAATCCTAATCCTTTAGGAGAACTCGGTCTAAGGAGCTCAAAGGGAGAAGGGGAATTCAGTGCAGCCACGGAAGGTTGGTAATCTTTCCCAAGCTAGAATTTTTTTCCAAACTGACAGGGGCAGAATAGGGAGAGAGAGGATGGAGGTGGACTCTCTTCATGGTATTCAACTGGAAATGTCCAGATTCCAGAGAATGACTAGTGGGGACTCCAAGCACGCAGGCCTTTAGACGACCTCAGAAAAAAGATCTCTTGCCTCTCATGGGACATAGTCCCAGCAGGGAGTCCCTGGACCCAGTGGACCCTGGGAACAGAGGTCCATGAGCCTTTCGGGGGACACCTGTGGGGACAGATGGCTGATGACCAAGGGGACCCTCCACTCCTACCCCAGAGATACCAAGGCACTGATCGCATAGAATCTGGAGCACTGATGTAATCCTGGGGAAGAAGGCACCAGGATAACCAAGTTATCCAATTTCTTGCCATCCTGTTGGGAAGGAGACATGGAATCAGAAACTGAGTTATAAAAAATAAAGAAAGGGATATTTCCTGCACATTAGAATTTGGCCACTGAGGTACCCACAGCTCCTAATGCTGGACTGAACTGACAGCAGCAGCTCTGAGGGAGCCCACGGTCCTCTGCACCAGACACTGTATTTTGTTCCAGGGGCCTGGGTTTTAAGTATGCAAGAAAATGGAAATACGTTTGTCCCTCTAGGGCATGCTCAAGATTCCCTCTCCCACCTTAGACATTCCCCCGGGATGTAGCTCAGAGGCAAAGAAGTCACAGGGCCTTCCTGCTAGGACCGGGGACACTGAATGAGTCTTCTTCTTTTGTGAGGTCTGTGAGAAAAGATGCTCCAGCAGCTGCTGCCGGTCTGGGAAGCTGGGAAGCCTGAGTGGGTCAGTTCTGCTTTGATCTTACAAGAGAGCCCTCACTTTTCCTTTCTTTCTGGAATGGACTGAGTTTAAGATGTGGGTTTTGGGAAGCAGATCCATTTGGTTTTAAAACTGCGTCTTAGGCACATAGCTGGAGCCTCATAGTTGTACCCAAGCCCATCCAGCTTGCAAGGGGCAAAAGTCTTATTAAATAAGGTGATTTGAGGGGGGCTGATAGAATGACGTGCTCCTGGTAATTTGGAAGACCACTGTTCTCCACCTGATAAGCCTAGCAAGCCTGCTTCACTGCTACAAAGTCTGTGGGAGACCAGCCCCAAGCTGGAGGCTCACCTTCCCTCAAGCATACCAGGATCAGTCCAGTCAGCCTGCCTTCCAATTTGTGGCAGCCCCTACCTAAGTCCAAGACTTCCAGCATGGAGTGGGTTGCCATGCCCTCCTCCAGGGGATCTTCCTGACCCAGGGATCAAACCCAAGTCTCTTATGTCTCCTGCATTGGAAGGCAGGTTCTTTACCACTAGCGCCACCTGGGAAGCCCCTGAGTACACACGCACCACCAGAAACCTGACTCCCAGGGTGTCCCGACCCAGAAAACCTGCTTCCACAAAGCAGTGGGCTGATTCCAATCTCACTGTCCTCCCACTCTTTTCTGCCCCCAGTCCCCCTACTGTGCCTTCTGGAACTCAGTTTGTCAGCAGAAAAATTGCCCTGTCTTCAACCTCTGCTTTGAGTGAGCTTGTTTAATGGAAACCTGACTGTTTTCACAAAGCTCTTTTTATATTTCTCTCAAGGTGCAACACTTTGACCACCTGATGTGAAGAGCCAGCTTGTTTGAAAAGACCCTGATTCTGGGAAAGATTGAGGGCAAAGAGGAGAAGGGGGTGGCAGAGGATGAGATGGTTGGATGGCATCACCGACTCAATGGACATGAGCTTAAGCAAACTGCGAGAGATAGTGAAGGACAGGGAAGCCTGGTGTGCTGCAGTCCCTGGGGTCTCAGAGTCGGACACAACCTCAGTGACTGAACAATAACAAGATAAAGGAGGCTGGGTGTTGTGGTCTTTGCTCCTTGTGGCGCTCCAGGAAGTTTCTCCCTCTTTCTTCCTCAAAACCCCCCGTTTCTGTGAAATGTGTGCCGTCAGGCTCTACTCACAAGCTATCCTTCTTGTTAAAGTCTCTGTCGCATCTTCTCTAGTAGGATTTTAGCAGCTTTTTCACTGTCTTCCTCTCCAGCACCACTCCCATCAGCATTCTGGGTGGCTTCAAAGTCTACGTAGATGATTCATCTCACCCCTGGTCTTTCAGCTTCTTGCCGTGGCCCTACCTGAGACCTTGTCACTAGTAACTGGACCATCTCCAAAGTCTAGATTTCAGCACCCTAATCTCTGGTTACTATGGCCACCTGTCTTTCCAGACCGTTTAACCTGGTTACTCCAATGTTTCCTCACTTCCATAGAAACCTCCAGTACATTGACTGCCACTCTTCTTCCTCATAGTCTCATTTATTTCCTCATCCAACATACATTCCAAGGTCGATACTCTTGCAAACACAGTTCCTTTGTTCTTCAGTGGCTCCCTAGTATTCCCCAAGCAAAACAGATAAACACAACCCTGAATAAACTCACCTCTCTATCTGCTCCTTTCCTGAGCAAAAAACATGGCTGAAGAAAAGTCTCATCACCATGCTGAATGCTCTTCCCTTCACCTGTGACCATAAATCTCAAGAGCGCTCTCAGTGCTTGCTACCCGAATGTACTGCCACGGCTTGCTTTTCCATTCATTTGCTTTTTCTCTCCAAGAGGACTTTTGCACACCTCACTGTCTCCATAAAGTACAACAGTTCCTCCTCCTTCTTATTCTCAGCTGGCAACCTCATCTTTATTTCAGTGATGAGAAAGAATAATATCTCACCTTACCATCGCCCAGTTAACCAGCCTGCTTCCATGTGTCCCCATGTACTCTGCTTCTGTTTTCGGTGTGGCAGAGGCATTATCTTGTTTTCCTGTCTAAGGCTAATTTCACTCACACCCTGGAGCCCACCCTCCTGGCCTCCCGTAATTGTCCCTTATTGCTCCTCCATCATTAAAATGTTACCTTCTATCCTGGATTATTCTTTCTTTCTTTTATTTTTTTGACCTCACCCTGCAGCTTGTGGGATTTTAGTTCCCTGACCAGGGATTGAACCGAGGCCCTGGTAGTGAAAGCGCTGAGACCTAACCACTGGACTGCCAGGGAATTCCCTTGATTACTTTTTAAAATTTTTATTGAGCTACTGGATTATTCTTATCAAAAAATAAACATACCAGGATATCTCCCAAATTAAATAAACCCTTTCATCATCTTCAAATTCCCTCTTGCTATTGCCCCCTCTCCACCCTTCTTTTTGACCCAGTGTCGAAAAGCTGTTTATACTGTCTCTACTTTCTCACCTCCCTCTTTCACCCTAACCCACTTTAATCCAGCTTTTATCTGCACAGTTCCACTGAAAGGACTCTTCTCAGCATCACCAGTGCCTTCCATTCTTTCAAATCCTAAGTTTAGTTTTTCAGTCCACATTCGACTAGCTTCTTGGCATCTTTGGACACAGTTAATCTTTCTCTTCTTCTTGAAGCGCTTTCTGTACTACCCTCTCCTGGCTTCCCTCCTTCCTTGCTGGAAGGGTTTTCTCAGTCTCCTTGGCTGGTCCACTCTCTTTTAGGCCTCTAGATGTTGGAGGTCTTGGAATTCTGTTCTTGACTTATTTATTTGCTCTCAGGTGGACTTGCCAGGTGGTGCTAGTGGTAAAGAATCTGCCTGCCAATGCAGGAGACACAAGAGACATGGGTTTGATCCCTGGATTGGGAAGATTCCCCTGGAGCAGGAAATGGCAACCCACTCCAGTATTCTTGCCTGGAAAATCCCATGGACAGAGGAGCCTAACAGGATACAGTCCACGAGATTGCAAAGAGTCAGGCACGCCTGAGTGCCTGATCACAGGGTGACCTTATTAGTCCCATGGTGTTAAATACCATCTTTGTGGTGATGACTCCCAAATTTATATTTTCAGTCTGATCTCTATCCTGAACAATAGACTCATATATACAATTGTTTACTTAACAACTAAAAACATCTCAAACTTAACATGTCTAAAACTGTTCCCTCAGCCCATTCCTTCCCTAGTCATCCCCATCTCAGGAAATGACTCTGCTAGTCATTATTCACTATTCTCCTATTCACTGGCTTGGGTGAATTAACCATCTCTGATTCCTCTGTTTTCCTCATACCACACAATCCAAACTACTGACAAGTTCTGCTGACTCTAAAAATATTCATCCCCAACCTGACCACTTCCCACTTCTTCCACCAATCCCATCTTGATCCAAGGTACTACATTCTTGCTCAGACAATTGCAATAGCATCTTGATTTGTCTCTCTTGTTCCATTCCTGCTCCTTGTAGTTCCATGTATTAACTAAGAATTATCTTTTAAAACATAAACCATACTTTAAAATATGCAGTATTCTTCTGCTCAAGATTCTCCAGTGCCTTCCCATCACACTTGAGATAAAATCCAAACTGCTTACCTCATTTCACCAACCCTACCTGATCCAACCCCCAAGTCTTTCTGATCTTATCTCCTTCTCCTCTCTGCCCTCTGAGCCACTGGCCTCATTGCTTCCTTTAAACCTGAGCTTTCCTTCTGTGGGGTCTTTGCATGGGCTGTATTTTCTGTCTGCAATACACTGCCCTATACTGTCTCATGTCTGATGACCTCACTTCAATCAGGTCTTAAGAACTAACTTATCATGACACAGACAGATGGACAGATACACCATTCTCTTGGATTGGAAGAATCAATATTGTGAAAAGGACTATACTACCCAATGTGGTCTACAAATTCAATGCAATCTCTATCAAACTACCAATGGTACTTTTCACAGAACTAGAACAAAAAATTTCACAATTTGTATGGAGACACAGAGGACCCCAAATAGCCAAAGCAATCTTGAGAAAGAATGGAACTGGAGGAATCAACCTTCGTGACTTCAGACTATATTACAAAGCTATAGTCATTAATACAGAGTGAAGTAAGTCAGAAGGAGAAAGACAAATATTGTGTATTAATGCATGTTTATAGAATCTAGAAAGATGGCACTGATGAGCCTGCCTCCAAGGCAGCAGTGGAGACGCAGACACTGAGAGCAGACTTGTGGACCCAGTTGGGGAGGGAGAGGGTGGGATGAATGGAGAGAGGAGCATGGATACGTTTACATTACCATATGGAAAACAGATAGCTGGTGGGAATTTGCTGTGTGACACAGGAACTTCAACCCAGGGCTCTGTGACATCCTAGAGGGGTGGGATGGGATGGGAGATGGGAGGGAGGTTTAAGAGGGAGGGGACATATGTATGCCTATGGCTGATTCATGCTGATGTATGGCGGAAACCGGCACAATACTGTAAAGCAATTATCCTCCAATAAATTTTTTTTTTAAATTATCAGTGGAAACTTCCCTGACCTTCCTATCTAAGGTGATCACTCATCTCTATGGCTCTTTGTCACCTGAACCTGCTTTATTTTTTTCTCTAGCACTTATATTGTATCAACATTGTATTGTATATTTGTTTCTTATTGTCTGTTCCCTGTATTGGAATGTAAACTCATGAGAGCAAAGACTTTTTCTGTCTTCTCTCAATCGTTATATCTCCAGTGCTGAAACCATGACTCCGATGTGAAATCTGATTCCAAAATCTTAGCCAAACAGAAATACGGAAATGGAGTTATGAAGAAGGAAAGAGTGGCTTTATTTCTTTGCCAGGCAAAGAGGGAACACAGCAGGCTAATGCCTTGGAACCTGCAAACTCTCCCTGAGGAAGAAGAAGAGATCTTGTAGACAGGGGGATAGGTGATAAGGGTCAAGGCAGTGACAGACTTGAATTCTTCTGATGAGCTGGTGGTGAGGTAAGTAAGAGCCAGCATCATCAGTCTTTAGGTTTCAACTGACCTGGGGTCTCTGTGTTTGTGGGCAGCATATCATCATAAATTGTTAATTTCTTCCACCTGAACAGCCTTACAGAGACTGAAAGATCTTTTTGTGTATCCATTGATGGGGAACCATGACCTGGCCCCAAGACTGATCCCTGGACCAGGAAGATCCCTCAGAGGAGGAAATGGCAACCCACTTCAGCATTCTTGCCTGGACATCCCATGAACAGAGGAGCTTGACAGGCTGCAGTCTATGGGGTCACAAAGAGTCGGACATGACTGAGTGCGCACAGCTGGACATTCCCCAGACCTCCTGCATCAGCACACCTCGGGGAAGGAGCCAGGAGTCAGCAAACTGACCTTGAAATCCAGCTAGATGAAACAGCCTAGGAGATTCTTCCTCACTCTAAGAGCCTATGATTCAAATTCTAATGCTGTTCATTAGCTGGGATTAGCTGAAGGCCCTTGGGCATGTTATTAAACCTTTGGGCCTGCACTTTGTCATCTTTAAAACAGAAGTTAAGCTACAGTCTCTTCTGGCTCTGGAGTCCCATACTTCTCTTAATTTTTGCAAATTTAAAAAATTTGAAACATGAGATATAACTGTCATATAACATTGTATCAGTTTAGGTGAACAACATAATGATTTGATATTTGTGTCTATTGTGAGATGATTACTGTGACACAGTAGTAACCCTTATCTGTGGTCTTGCTCTCTGTGGTCTCAGTTACCCTTGGCCAACCATGGTCTGAAAATATTAAATGGAAAATTCCAGAGGCAAATAGTTCATAACTTTTAAATTGTGTGCCATTCTGAGCAGCGTGATGAAATCTTGCATCTTCCAGGGACATGGATCATCCTTTGTCCAGCATATCTTGCCCACTTATCACTTAGTAGCCATCTTGGTCACCAGATCAGATTGACTGTCACGGTGTTGCAATGCTTGTGTTAAATGATCCTTATTTTATTTAACAATAGCCCCAAAGAGTAGTGATGCTGGCAATTCAGATATGCCAAAGACAAGGTATAAAGTGCTTCATTTCAGTGAAAAGGTGAGAGTTCTCAGCTTAATCAGGAAAGAAAATAAAATTGTCTGTTGACATTGCTAAGACTGACAGTAAGATTTTTCTATCTAAAAAATTATAAGGAAGGAAAAAGAAATTCATGCTAGCTTTGTTGCTGCACCTCAAACTGCAGAAGTTGCAGCCACAGAGTACGATCAGTGTTTAGTTCAGATGGAAAAGGCATTGAATTTGTACAAGACACTTGGGAGAGAGACCATAGTCACATAATTTTTATTACAGTATATTGTTACAATTGCACTTTATTATTATAATAGCTATTGTTAATCTCTTACTGTACCTACTTTATAAGTTAGCTTCATCACAGGTATGTATGTATAGGGGGAAATATATATAACGTTCAGTACTAGCCAAGGTTTCAGGCATCCACTGGGGTCTTGAATTTTATCTCCTGTGGATAAGAGGATGCTGCATAAGTTTAATTAGCATCCAATACCACACACAGTTACAATTATATTCTCTTGTGATGAGAACTTTTAAGGCTGTTAGCAACTTTCAAATATAAAATACAGTATTATTAGCCATAGTTACCATGCTGTACATTACATCCCCAGGACCATGAATCTATTTTCTACCCTGTCTCTCTTTATTTGTAGCTTTGATTGTAGCTGGTTACAAGAGAATGTGTCTTTTTTTTTTTTCTAATGTTTGTTGAAATGAAATGAAAAGTAGTAAATGCTCAATAAATTTTTGTTGATTGATAGCTAGGTTTAAGGTTAGTCAAAGGAGACCATTCAAAACAGGAGGAAAAGCCACATCTTAAAAGCCAGGAGCTTCACAAACCTTGGCTCACTTCAGAGCTTAACGTGAAAGCTGTTATTTAAGTTGTGCTTCTGAAGAGGGTTGGAGCAGGGAGGCAGCAATCTACCATCACAGGACTGCTGTGGGCCAGTACATGCTCTGCCAACTATGCCTGCCGCCTGGAAGAGGCTTCCCCTGTGTGGCTTTATCAAAGGCCACGGGCTGGCCGCTGGGCACACAGAGCTGCTCCTGTGTGGGCACAGAGACTCCTTGTCGGGCTGCCCCTCGGAGGAGCCACAGGGCTGGTTTCCATCTCCCCTGTAGGGAGGAGGATAAAGTTTGAGAGGGAGGCCTATGGGGTTTGTCCAGATCCCAGAAGCAGCGGGCAAGACGAGTATTCATGGGCACATCTATGGATGCTGGCGCCTCAGGCTGGTGACGTTGGCTGCAGTTTCCATCTGCTTTGTTTTTAACAGAATACCTAGAAGAGAGAAGAGCTGCATTCTAAAGTCAGGGACACTATCTCTTGCTGGGAATCAGATGGAGGCTCCTTGTCTGCAGGAACTTCTGTGGCTCCTGTCAGCCTAAGGCAGCTGTTTAGCGGGTCAGATTGCCTGGCTGGGGCTTGGGCTCTCCCAGTAGACTCTCCCTGCCATTTCTGAAGAGTCTACCTTCAAGAATACCTGGCTGACCTCTTTCTGCCGAGGTCCATCCCAAAGATTATGGCCTTGATGAGGACCCCCAGGTGGTGACTCAGCGACTCTCACCCCTCAACCCCACTCAGGCTCTGGTCTCACCAAGCCATACTCAGGAGTCCCCAAGTGCCCTCGCTATGTGATCTTCCTTGTTCTTCCCTGAGTCCTGTCTACAGAGATAAACCTCTAGGACTCACCAGAGAGCTGAGGACAGGATGCCATCCCAAGTGTCTTTTTCCAAACACATTTCCCCCAGGAAAGAGAATTTGCTTTAAGGCATCCCCTATGTGTGAGGCCCCCACTATGTGCTTTACACTAATTCTTTCCCGGGTGGGGTGTGAGATCCTCAAGGACGACTCACTGGGGAGTAAGAAGAGCATGCTAAGCTTTCTATCTACATGCTTATTCTAATCCAATAAATAGGAAAGAAAGTAAGTATGTGCTGTGCTGTGCTTAGTTACGTCCAACTCTTTGGGACCCCACAGACTGTGGCCCACTGGGCACCTCTGTCCACGGGGATTCTCCAGGCAAGAATATTGGAGTGGGTTGCCATTCCCTTCTCCAGGGGATCTTCCCAACCCAGGGATCAAACCCAAGTCTCCTGCATTGCAGGTGGATTCTTTACCACTGAGCCACCAGGGAAGCCCAAGAATACTTGGGAGAGGGTAGCCTATCCCTTCTTCAGGGGATCTTTCTGACCCAGGAGTTGAACCAGGGTCTCCTGGATTGCAGGCAGATTCTTTGCCAGGTGAGCTACCAGGGAAGCCCCGAAATTAAGTAAACTTGTATTTAATGGAAACTAGCACCTACATGCCCAGTTCATGAGGTATCTTGGGGGTGGGGTGGAGGTTACAGTCATGCAAAAGCTGACGTGGCATCCCCAGGCTTTTGTTTGCTCATTTTTACTGTATTGAGACAAACTGTGGTGAACATTAATGGATTTATGGATTTTAAAATAATCCTCACAAAGTGAACAAATGGCTTAAACAGAGGCCACAGGTTGAGTTCAGTTCAGTTCAGTTGCTCGGTCATGTCTGACTCTTTGCAACCCCATGGACTGCAGCACGCCAGGCCTCCCTGTCCATCACCAATTCCCAGAGTTTACCCAGATTCACGTCCATTGAGTCGGTGATGCCATCCAACCATTTCATCCTCTGTCATCCCATTCTCCTCCCACCTTCAATCTTCCCCAGCATCAGGATCTTTCCAAATGAGTCAGTTCTTTGCATCAAGTGGCCAAAGAATAGGAGTTTTGGCTTCAACATCAGTCCTTCCAATGAATAGTCAGGACTCATTTCCTTTAGGATGGACTGGTTGGATCTTCTTGCAGTCCAAGAGACTCTCAAGTCTTCTCTAACCCCATAGTTCAAAAGCATCAGTTCTTCAGTGCTCAGCTTTCTTTACAGTCCAACTCTTACATTCGTACATGACTACTGGAAAAACCATAGCTTTGACTATTTGGACCTTTGTTGGCAAAGTAATGTCTCTGCTTTTTAATATGCTGTCTAGGTTGGTTGTAACTTTTCTTTCAAGGAGCAAGCATCTTTAATTTCATGGCTGCAGTCACCATGTGCAGTGATTTTTGGAGCCCCCCAAAATAAAGTCTGTCACTGTTTCCACAGGTTAAAAATAATTCTAAAATTTGAATATAAACAAACAAAAATAGTAGAGAAACATTTCTACTTTCAGAATGAATTGTATCATGCTACAAAACAAAAACAATGGCAATCCAATCAGATCTGACAAGATGCTGGTAACAAAGGAAAAAACTGGTGAAGAAGAGTATCTGAACTCTGAATTTGCATCCACTATCTTTATGGGGACCCTCCCTCTAAGTTTACAGCCTGTTTTGAGATAATAGCTAAGGATGATATAAAGCTGTTACATTTAGCAATGTATTAAAAAACTAGGCATGAAAAACATGAAGGCAGGTCTCTACAGCTTTTCAGAAATGTTTAAAGTCATGAAAAATCAGCCCTGTTTGTAAGGAAATTTTATTAAACTTAATAATACAAGTTTAAAGTCCCTTTTGAAGTTTCTAATGCCATAGAGTGTTAGTCGCTCAGTCGTGTCCAACTCTTTGCTACCCCATGGGCTGTAGCCCACCAAGCTGCTCTGTCCATGGAGTTCTCCAGGCAAGAGAAAAAGACAGAGTCACACACCACTGGAGAAACACATCCTAATTTCCTGGCTGAAACACACAGAAAACAATATGGCAAAAAACTGTGATGTATTCACCTTTCAGAAAAAGAATATTAAAAATTGTTGAATGATGTTTAAAAAAACATTGCTTAAGATTTGAAGCAAGAAGTATTAGCATAAAGCACTAAATTTCACAGGCTTCCCTGGTGGCTCAGATGGTAAAGAATCTGCCTGGAATGCAGGAGACCTGGGTTCGATCTCTAGGCTGAGAAGATCCCAGGGAGAAGGGTATGGCTATCCACTCCCGTGTTCTTGCTTGGAGAATTCCATGGACAGGGGAGCCTGGTGCACTACAAGCCCATAGCGTCACAAAAAGCTGGACGTGACCGACACCACTTTCACTTTCACTAGATTTCTCAGTGAGGGATAGAAGTGGAACATTTGGATAGAAGTAATTCCTAAATTCTATTTCAAAGAAATTACATGAACATTTTCCTTCTTTTTAGAATATAAAAAGCCATAAGAGCTTGTAGTAAACACACTGCTGCTGCTGCTAAGTCACTTCAGTTGTGTCTGACTCTGTGCGACCCCATAGATGGCAGCCCACCAGGCTCCCCCATCCCCGGGATTCTCCAGGCAAGAACACTGGAGTGGGGTGCCATTTCCTTCTCCAATGCAGGGAAGTTAAAAGTGAGTAAACACACTAATAATGAGAAAAAGCTGGATAAAGATTTTAGAAAGTCATTAAAAGTTTTTGCATCCATTAGAGAACTGAAGTCTCAATCAAATTCCAGAGGGGCGAGAAGCTCTTCTGAGGAGAGCTTCCATACTCATCTTTGCTAGAGTATAGAGGAAAGAAGAAGTTGCCAAAAGAGCAGACAGGTAAGAAGAAAAGAGCTGAAATTTGAATGAATTCTTAGGAGTCAACTTTGGCTCCAGGAGGACAATCTAGAATCCTCGGAAGACCTAGACCCAAGGGGAGCCCACAATTCCTTGCCAGCTGTTTTGTCTGAGTTTCTACCAAGTTCTCATGGAGAAGACTGGGGACGGAGACCTGAGAAAGCCCTCTCCTCTGTTTTGCAGAGGCATGGGAACCTCATTTGCTCCCCAGATTCTTCTTTCATATGATGCAAAAGCCACATGCTTCTGGAATGGGGACGGGAAGGAAAATCTGTAGTCCCTTGGCCATAGGCAAAAAGCTGCTACCACTGGACTAGAGGTAGAAGTAAAAGCATCTGCTAGGGGAGGAAAAGGAAATCTGCTTGGGGGTTTAGAACATATGCAGAATCTAAATATTAGTCAAAATAGCATGAAGGATGAGCAGGAGGAATGGAAGTATACTGTTGTAACATTCTATGACTATACTTCTATTTGACAGCAAACTACATATTGTAAACTGTAATCACCAAAAAGTAAAATAAAGAGGTGTAACTATTAAGCCAGTGTGTTTGTGTGTGTGTATTCAGTTGTGTCCAACTCTCTGTGACCCTATGGACTGTAGCCCACCAGGCTCCTCTGTCCATGGGATTCTCCAGGCAAGAATACTGGAATGGGTTGCCATTTCCTCCTCCAGGGGATCTTGCCAACCCAGGGATCAAACCCACCTCTGCTACATCTCCCGCATTGGCAGGTGGATTCTTTACCACTGTGCCTTCTGGGAAGCCCATTGAGCTAGTATTAGAGCTTAAATGGAATTATATAAAAAATTCTCATTAATCAAAAAGAAGGCAGGAAAAGAGAAAAAACAAAGATGGGGCAAATGATCAAATGGCAGATTTAAATCCAATCATATTTATAGTTACATTAGACATAAATGTCTAAATAGTCCAAATAAAGGGCAGAGAGTTTCAGATTGGAAAAAAAAAAGCAGGCCTGATTATATTTTCCACACAAAAAAACCTATTTTAAATAAAAAGACATAGATAGGTTAAAAGTAAAAAAATTGAAAGAGATATGTCATACAAGGTTAAAAGTAAAAAAACTGAAAGATGTGTCATGTAAACAGTAATTTTTAAAAAGGTAGAATGGCTATATGAATACTAGACAAAGTAGACTTCAGAACAAGGACTATTATCAGCTAAAAATAGGGACATTACATAATGATAAAGGAGTCAGTTCATTAAGAAGACATAAAAACTCTAAGGGGCTTCTCTGGTGGCTCAGACAGTAAAGAATCCCCCTGCTGTGCAGCAGATCCAGGTTTGATCCCTGGGTTGGGAAGATCCCCTGGAGAAGAAAATAGCTACCCACTCCATTATGCTTGCCTGGAGAATCCCATGGACATAGGAGCCTGGAGGCTACAGTCCATGGGGTTACAAGGAGTCAGATATGACTGAGCAGCTAACATTTTTACACTTTCACTTGCACCAGCTCTAAGGGTTTTCCAGGTGTCGCTAGTGGTAAAGAACACACTGTAAGAGATACAGGTTTGATCCCTAGATCAGGAAGATCCCCTGAAGGAGGGAGGGCACAGAAACCCATTCCAATATTCTTGCCTGGAGAATCCCATGCACAGAGGAACCTGCTGGGCTATACTCCATAGGGTTGCAAAAAGTCGCACAACTTAGGAGCAGCAGTAACAACTCTAAATGTACATACACTTAATGAAAGAGCTTCAAAACATATAAAGCAAATGCTGATGGACTGGAAAGAAGGAATAGACAAATCCACTCTATTAGTTGGAAATATCAAACAAGTTCGCCCTTAGCTCACCCAACACTGGGGGTTATGATCCTGAAATTTCTTCAAGCGATATCCCCTCTTTCTAAAAATCACCTACAGGGAAGATGCAGATACCTTAGCATGATTTCCTCATTTCTGTCCTGAATCAGTAGGCATGGTCAAGTCTTACTTAGACTTTTAGACCAAAGTCTATTATAGATGTCCATAATGGAGAAGAGACAGATCAGAGTCTAGAGGAAATACAGACCAATGTCTATCTGGACCTCTTCATCTTACTATTTGGAACAATGAGGGCCAGAATCCTGAAATAAAAGACCTGAGGTCACACCACTGGTTAGCTGTAGAGCCAGGACTAGAACAAGGACACCTGCCCTCAGTCCCGTGCTGTTTCTGGCAAAGGAGGGGAAAGGTGTGGGGATCAGACTGTAGGGAAGAAGAGGGAAGGAGAGAAGATGTGAATTACGTGAAGTTCCTGAACTTCAGCCCCTGCAGTACTGTGGTGGAAGGAAGTTGGGAATGGTACATACATTGGACATAGGGACACTTTTCAATACTGTTGAAAGGCTTTTTAGAGCCACCATGAAGAGCCTCAGGGACTTGGGGGGCTATCGCATGGGAAAATTCAGTGATGGATCAAGACAAGCAAGCCAAGGGAAAAGATTTCCTTTTGGAAATCAAGTGAAGAAGTCTTGCTGTTATCATTTTCCTTGTGTCCCCAATAATAAATAGAGTTTCTGGAACATAGGGGACCAATCCTTCCACATATATCACCCACACACTCATCCCTGCCTGGCTTTATCTATTTCAGTGTAGGTATGTTTTTCTCTGAAGGAACTCTTGTAGGGCTGAAGACACTGCTCAAAGCAGAGTTTCTCAGTCCAAGCAGGTACAGATACATCCAAGATCCTGCCTGCTGGGTCTCATTATCCCTTTCCCCTCCACCACAGGATAATAGTTAGATATCACTAAAGATGCTGCTCATTGTGGAGTGTCTAAAAGGCCAGGAACCCATTTGAGGACCACCAGCTGGGAGGAGAGCTCTGAAACAAGGCCTATGAACAACGATGTTAGCTTTAGCTGATGCCTTAAAAGTAGGTGCCCGTTGCTTTCCCATTTGTTATTCAGTCGCTCAGCCATGTCTGACTCTTTGTAACCCCATGGATGCAGCATGCCAGGCTTCCCTGTCTTTCACCATCTCCCAGAGTTTGCTCAAACTCATGTCCATTGAGTCGGTGATGCCATCCAACCATCTCATCCTCTGTCATCCCCTTCTCCTCCTGCCTTCAGTCTTTCCCAGTTATGAGATCTTTTCCAATGAGTCAAAGTCTTCACATCAGGTGGCCAAAGTATTGGAGCTTAAGCGTCAGTCCTTTCAATGAATATTCAGGACCAGTTTTCTTTAGGATTGAGTGGTTTGATCTCCTTGCAGTCCAAGGGACTTGTAAGAGTCTTCTCCACTACCACAGTTCGAAGGCATCAATCCTTCAGTACTCAGCCTTTTTTATTGTCCAGCTCTCACATTCATACATGACTACTGGAAAAACCATAACTTTGACTCTATCTGATCCCTTTCAACCCAGCTACTCTTAGCTGGGGAAATATGTTCAAATGTTTAAGTCAGTTCCCCAGGGACATGGGCTGGTAAGAGAAAAGCTTGGAGTGGGACCCAGTTAAGCAGATCTCTACTTACCTTTGGAGGATAAGAGAGACATATCAAGGGAGTAATTGATCTCATACTGGCGTGGTCTCCCTTAGGCAGCCTGTGTGAAAAATGAGAGAAGGCCAAGGTGGGTCAGGAGTCCAGTTCTGCCTGGGAGAGCCAGCATTTCACAGACAGGGAAACATTTGAGATGACTCTGAAACAGCTTCCTAAATTTGGATGCTCATCAGAAACAACTGAAGAAGTTAAAAAACAAAACAAAACACTGATCAGACCAATCACTTTAGTACCTCAGTGGGGAAAACTGAGAATATGCCTGTATTTGTCCCAGTAGCTGTCCCTGTAGCCAGATGGAGATCCCTGAAGGGCTGGGAATTGGGGCCAGCCCCAGGGGCCTTCAATCTCATGCAGTGGAGGGCAGCCCCCTCCACTCCTCTTCCCTGAGTGGAGAGAGGGGCTTCTGAATGGAAGGACGGGATCCTGTCTGGCACTGACTGGGTCCAGAGACCAGGATCTCATGGACAGGACAGGAGCCTCTCCATTATGTGATCTGTGCCACAGGCTAGTTTACCGCCATCTGCCCCGGGACTGTGCTTACAGAAATTATTTCTTTGTCAAAACACACAACAGTGAGCCTGCCTTGGCCCCAGGCTTCTGTTTCATAACTTTTTATTGGAGCAGAAAGAAGGAGCACATTATTACTCTTCTGCTCCATGTTTTCTCATGGCTCAAGAAAGCAACAAGCACTTTGTGCAAACAGAAAAGCCGGCTTTGTTGTCTGAGGACAGGGAGGTGAGAGAGACGAGACGAAGGCCTTTCACAGACCATAAAAGAGACGCACCACACAAAGCAGGCTTGGAGCGAATGGGCGGGAGGCCTTGGGAATGGTGGAAAGAAATCATTTGCACACATTCACCGGTTCGTCCAAGTTTTACAGGTTTCAATAGGAAAAGTGATCTGGGCAGGTATGTGTCAAGTCTCTCTGGCAGAATGCTTTCTACTAAAAGGACCATTCTCAGATGATTTTATGCAATGATGATGTTTTTATAAAACCAAGGGAGTCAATCAAGTTGTTGAGGGCGTTTTGATGTTTAAGAAATCATGGTATGATATCTGACAATGAGTAGTGGGTTCCCTTGTGTCACCTGCTCCTCCCTGGGAGCTAAGGAAACAGGGCGGCTGTTGTCATCATCAGCTACAGAGGTGGAACCGAGGCCCAGAGACTGAGGCCCTCAGCTCACACAGCAGAGCCAGGTTCAATTCCTAATGTGTGCATACATTTTACTTCACTCTGGTGGTGCTGGAAGTCATTCAGTCATTTCCCAGTGTTATTGGTGTCATGAATCTGAATTCTTAAAAACAATTTTTTTGAAGCGTGGTTGATGTACAATGTTGTATTGATTTCTGCTGTACAGAGGAATCTGAATTTTTCCATGTTGGATTTTCTTCAAGTAGAGCACAGAAGTTGATTCAACTGATAAGTTAGCACAGCCTAGTAAGATGCGTACATGACTTTGAGGAGCCTTCTTTCTGAACATTAGGGGGCTTCCCTGGTGGCTCAGAGGTTAAAGCGTCTGACTGCAATGCGGGAGACCTGGGTTCGATCCCTGGGTTGGGAAGATCCCCTTTATGAACATAATTACATTTCTCAACAGTACAGAAGTGAATAAACAAGTAGAAATTTTCCCCTAAGCTAGGTCTCTTCTGTCTCCACCTCTGGATAAATGCTCTTTCTAGAACAGTGAGTCTCAAATTTCACTGAGCATCAGAATCACCTGGAGGGCTTGTAAACCAGATTACTGGGCCTCACCCCCGGAGACTCTGACTCAGCTGGTCTGGGAAGGGGCCTGAGAATTAGCATTTCTAATAAATTCCCTAGTGATGCTGAGGCTGCTGGTACTTGGAACTCATTTAAAAAAAACACTTTTACAGTGTTTTCTTTCTACGTGTACACAAGTACATATCTCTATAGCTCTGCATATGCACAGATGATTAAAAATGGACCCATGCTTTACTTACAATTTTAAAATTTGTTTGTTTTCATTTAACAGACAGCATTCCAACTCTGTATATTAAAATCTTCATCATTCTTTTTTTAAAAAATTATTTTGTTGACATATAGGTGATTTAAAATGTTGTGTTAATTTCTGCTATACAGCAAAGTGATTCAGTTATGCATATATATATATATATATATAATTCTTTTACATATGCTTTTCCATTACGGTTTAATCACAAGATATAAAATATAGTTCCTTGTGCTATTCAGTAGGACCTTGTTGTTCATGCATTCTACATATAATAGTTTGCATCTGTTAGTCCCAAACTCCCAGTCCATCCTGGGATCATTTTTTTAAATAGCTGCATAGGAATCCATTGTATGTTTTATCATGACTTATTTAACCAGTCTCTATTACAAAGAAAGGTGAGTGCCAAAGAATTGATGCTTTTGAACTGTGGTGTTGGAGAAGACTCTTGAGAGTCCCTTGGACTGCAAGGAGATCCAATCAGTCCATCCTAAAGGAGATCAGACCTGGGTGTCCATTGGAAGGACTGATGTTGAAGCTGAAACTCCAATACTTTGGCCACCTGATGGGAAGAACTGATGCATTTGTAAAGACCCTGATGCTGGGAAAGACTGAAGGCGGGAGGAGAAGAGGATGACAGAGAATTAGATGACTGGATGGCATCACCAACTCAATGAAAGTGAGTTTGAGTAAACTGCAGGAGTTGGTGATGGACAGGGAGGCCTGGCGTGCTGCAGTCCATGGTGTCCCAAAGAGTCAGACGTGACTAAGTGACTGAACTGAATTGATTACTGAATGTTCTGATTGCTTCCATTTTTTTCCTACTATGAACAATACTGCTGACTTTTCATGGATCTTTACACATCAATGCTAACATTTCTGAAGGATAAATTTACAAAAGTGGGATTCAGATGGGTGATGGTGATTACTCTTAAAATTACATACAAGGGCTTCCCTGGTGTTCCAATGGTTAAGCATTTGCCTTTTGATACAGAAAACACTAGTTTGATCCCTGGCCCAGGAAGACACCTCATGCTGCAGAGCAACTAAGCCTGTGTGCCACAATTACCCGGCTCTCGAGTCTGCAAGCTGCAGCTACTGAACCCACATGCCTAAAGCCTGTGCTCCACAATCAGAGAAGCCACCACGGTGAGACGTCCGAGTGCCGCAATTAGAGAGTGGTCCCGCTCTCTGCAACTGGAGAAAGCCGTCATGCAGCAACAGAGACCCAGCACAGCCAAAAATAAAATAAATAAAAAATTTAAAACTGGCAAGTTATGCCCTACCCTCATAAAGTTTGTTCCAAATTACATTCCTATCAGTAGAATTTGAAAATTTTCTCAATACCAAATATTAAGAATAATTTTTATTCATTTATCTGTCTTTCTAGCAGCACCACACAGCATGCACTGTTCTCTGACAGGGGGTGGAACCTGTGCCCCCTTGCAGTGGAAGCGCAGAGTCTTAACCACTGGATGGCCGAGGAAGTTCCAAGAATCATTTTTATCTTTGCTTATCTGCTAGGTGAAATCTGTTCTATTGTTGTTTTGATTTGTATGTCTTTGTTAATGAAATTGGTCCTATGTGTTGACCACTTATATTTCATCTCCAGACATGTGCCTGCTTATATCCTTTGCCTATTTTTCCGAAAAGAAATTCAGAATGGCAGAAAAATTCATGGCATCTTCCTCATTGTACTGGGTGTGGCTTGGACTCCTGACTTCCCATGGAAGCGATTTGGAGGTGCTACAGAAGAGGAACAGGAAACAAGCCACAGAAATGAGCAAAAATGATTAAAGGAGTGAGTTTAGAAAAGCAAAATAAATAAAGATTGTTTGGGCCAGAGAGTAGAAATGGGAAGGGACAGTTGGAAGGACTCACCATTTCTTTTTTTTCAATAATTTAATCAATGTATTTAATTTTGGCTGCACTGGGTCTTTGTTGCTGCATGGGTCTTTCTCTAGTGGTGAGCAGAGAGTACCCTGTATTAATAGTTGTGTGAGCTTCTCACTGCAGTGGCTTCTCTTGTTGTGGAGCACAGCTCTAGAGCACAGTCTCAATAGCTGTGGCACCTGGGCTCAGCAGTTGTGGGCAGTGGGCTTAGTTGCTCTGCAGCATGTGGGATCTTTCTGGACCAGGGATCGAACCCATGTCTCCTATATCGGCAGTCAAGATTCTTTACCACTGATTCATTTCTCAACGGTAGGTCTTTTGGTGCTGATATGTACTCTTTCTGCTGGGAAACAACTTCAGGTCCCAGAGGCAGGCTTTATTCAGTGTGAGGAAGGGTTTTCTGAATATTCTATTCTCAGAGACTTTTCAACTCAATTGGAGATAATTTTGGTGCGGTCCCTCCTACACTTCAAATCACAGAGCATGATCTTCCAAACAGCTCTGTGTTGCTTTCTTTCAAGTTAGAGAAATTTAAGATACAGTGGTTAGGTCAATCTGATCTCATTTAATTCAAAGTTTGGGGCTCTTTCCAGCCCACAGACTGCCATGGTATTTGAAAGTGTCCCTCTCTCCTCCCCAGCAGCATGTGCTTTCAGCACTAAGATGGCTTATTTACGAGTTATGTCCTCTGCCTGGATGCTGACTCTGGCACCAGAGTTAGCATGGCAGCAACCCAGCTCAGCAGCTGAGGGGTCCCTTCCTCCCACAGGACCTGAGCCAGTGTTATGCACTCAGGGAGTTTTCAGTGATGGAACGCAACCCAGAGGTCAGCCTTCCCCTGTGCTCTCTCTCTGCTGCTCATTGCAGCGAGCTTGACTCCAGTCTCATTACTGGGCTCTTTTCCCTGTTCCCCAGAAGGTATCCTCCTGTACTCAAAGCATCAGTGAGCAATGCAGTAAGAGGAAGGTACAGTCAAGGCCCTGGGAGCCCCTGACTTCTCTTTCCTATGTATAGAGTTACAGAGTCCAAGCTAGAAAACTGAGGTATCACCTACTCCTCTCAAACCCTCCCCTCCCCATTCCATTAGTGACTGGCTCTTATCAAATGTCTAAATTTTGATCTATTTTCTCATCCTTATCATCCCTGGTTCAGTCTAAGTCCTTTCTCCATTTCCTGAATGAATGCATTGGCCTGCTGGTTTCCTCCTGTCACATCACCCTCCAGCCCACTTAACCATGTAACTACTGACTCATTCATTCACTCATCTGCCATTCTTGGTCTTTGTGCCATGCACATTCAGTAAATGCCACAAAACTGAGTTATTAATTACAAAGAAGACATGGAGGCAATCAACCCTCTTAGTTTAAAGGAGTTGGGGTGGTTTCTGAGGTGGGGTTCGAGAGGCAGATGAACTCGAGGTGGGCCTTGAGGTATGAGTAGGTGGAAAATACCATGAGCTGTTCACCCAGCAGTCATTCCTCATTCTTTCTTGCTGTAGCGTTTCATATTCTCATGTGCTCAGGCAAGCTACGTCTGACTCCAGCCACAGATGGGAAACCTTGACTGGTTCATACAAGTCACGGTGATTCCCCTTTCAGCCATTAGCTTAGGCCATTAGGACCTGAGAGGAAGATGTCTGGGAAGGCTTCTGGTAAAGGTTTCCTTCCCTCATGAGAACAAATGTATGGGATGAAAAGCTCCCCTTCTTTACAGTTGTTACCATACATGTATGTGATTTCTGAAACCATAGCAGCCAGCTTGCAACTGTGAGGAGAGGTATTGTCAATACGCTGAGGTTGGTGGAAAGGTGGAAAGCATTTGGATTCTTTAAGGTCACAAGCATGTGAATTAACTGACTCTGGAAACTACCCACCCCAAACTCCCATGTTTATTTAAGTTTCCTTTAGTTGGATCTTCAGTTACTTGGAGCCCAAAGTATTATTCAGGTAAGACACAGTCTGATGGGATGACTGTTTCCTGGTTTGGGTCCTGGGGTTACTGTGGGCATTGTTCATTTTCCTGATTTTCCCAAGGTCAGGCTTGCAGACTGCAGAATGTATTATTGAATACTGACTCTGTAGCCTGGCCTGATGGAGACGTGGGGGACCAGGGGCTAGAACAGGGGTCAGAAAGACCCCCGTCTTTTTTTTTTTAAATATTTAAGCATTGTTTATTTATTCAGCAAACATTCTTAAGCACCTAGTGCCTGTCTGGCACTATTCTAGGTGCTCTGGTGACCAGAGAAAAAGGCACGGTCTTTGTTTGCAAGGAGGTGAATCCAGTACAGAGGTGACCATGTACTGATGTAATACAGGAACGTGGTGATATGCTATCCAGGAGCATAAAGAAATGGCCACTGAGTGAAGTATGCACAGATTAGAACTTATAAGGCTTTAGTTTCTTTTTCTTGGTGTGTGTTCCTCCATTCTTTTTTAAATTGAAGTTTAGCTGGTTTACAATGTTGTGTTAATTTATGCTGTAGAGCAAGCTGATTCAGTTTTATATACATATAAATAAATAAATATATATACATTATTTTTTAAAGTATTGTTTCCTGTCATGGCTTATCATAGAATACTGAACGTAATTCTCTGTGCTGTACAGTAGGACCTTGTTGTTTAGCTATTCTGTGTACAAAAGCTCGGGCTTCCCAGGTGGCACAGTGGTAAAAAATCCACCTGCCAAGCAGGAGATGCAGGTTTGATCCCTGGGTCGGAAAGATTCCCAGAAGAGGAAATGGCATCCCACTCCAGTATTCTTGCCGGGGAAATCCCATGGACAGAGGAGCCTGGCAGGCTACAGTCCATGGGGTAGCAAAGAGTTGGATATGACAGAGCACGCACGTATGCATATAAAAACTCACATCTGCTAACCCCAACCTTCTCCTCCATTCCTCTCCCAACCGCCTCCCCCCTCGGCACCACCAGTCTGTTAGAGAGGCTCTCTTATACTCTTATCTTATGCCAGTGCCCAGCACATCCAGAAACCATAGGCTGGAAAGGCATCTTAGCTATCATCTGGGTCAGAGGGCAGGAAGGTGATTTAAATGAATGCACAGGCTGGTGTTTGCTTATTAAACATGTAGAAATAGCCTTTATTTCATGAAGAAAGATGCCCTCGTTAATTTTTCTTAGTGCAGATGGATCTTTTGGTTTACCTTTCATTGTTTTTATGGGAATGGAAAAATGAAGACTTGTTCTATTGAAAAGTAAACTCAGCCTCCAGGTTGGCGGGGAGATATAGTCTGGGGAAATACAGTGGACAGGAAAGAGTGCCCATCTAAAGGTGAAATGTGTGGGTGGCATCAAGTGATTGTTGGCACATGAAAATCCTGGAGCAATGTGATAGGCCTGCTGATCTCTCAAGAGAAACCTGAAATCTGATTTTTAAATGTGTATGTATGTATGTGTGTGTGGGTGGGGAGGATTAGCCTGTTGTTTCGTGAGCATGTGCTTTCTAGACAGAAATATCTTGAAGCAGAACCTAGGGACAGAGGCATTTGGGGTTGAGAGTGAAAAGAGGGTGGGAGAGATAGAGACAGGAGCTTGGGCTTTTGAGGGAGAGATGCTGAATTCTTGTCTTGGTGCTAAACATGAAAATGGACTTAAAAAGCACACTATAATAGAGTGAACTTTTGGACTCTGGGGGAGAGAGAGAGGGAGAGGGTGGGATGAGATGGGAGAATGGCATTGAAACATGTAAAAAAAAAAAAAAAAGAATACTGTAGTGGGTTGCCATTTCCTTCTCCATGATACTGACGTCACTTCAGAATTGCATATTTTATTGCTCTGTGACTATTTCAATAATTTNAAAAAAAAAAAAAAAGCACACTATAGGAAAGAAAAGCCTGAAGAAGAAAACCACTCACAACTCTGCTGTATAAAGAAACACTACTTTTTAATCTTTTCTTTTGTAGCTTTTTTTTCCTTTTTCTCCTGCAGTCTTCCTTCCTGATTTTAGATTGTGAGCATCATTAAAGCTTTCGGCACACTTACTTTTGGATGGCAATAATTTAAATCTATTAAATCTATAATTTAAATCTATAAATAACTTAAATCTATGAATGGCAATAACTTAAATCTATGAAAAGTTATGACCAACCTATACAGCATAATAAAGAGCAGAGACATTACTTTGCCAACAAAGGTCCATCTAGTCAAAGCTATGGTTTTGCCAGTAATCATGTATGAATGTGAGAACTGGGCCATAAAGAAAGCTGAATGCTAAAGAATTGATGCTTTTGAACTGTGATGTTGGAGAACACTTTTGTGAGTTCCTTGGACTGCAAAGAATTCAAACCAGTCAATCCTAAAGGAAATCAGTCCTGAGTAGTCATTGGAAGGAGTGATGCTGAAGCTGAAACTCCAATACTTTGGCCACCTGATGTGAACAACTGACTCATTGGAAAAGACCCTGATGCTGGGAAAGATTAAAGGCAGGAGGAGAAAGGGATGATGGAGGATGACATGGTTGGATGGCATCACCGACTCGATGGACATGAGTTTGAGCAAGCTCTGGGAGTTGGTGATGTACAGGGAAGCCTGGCATGCTTCAGTCCATGGGGTCACAAAGAGTTGGGCATGACTGAGCGACTGAGCTGAACTAAACCGAATTTAAATCTAATACCAAGGCCATGTCTCATGTAACCCCAAATATTCTAATTCTGTCAGAAAAAGAAAAAAAAGTCTTGAATCTTGGCTGGTTGCTGTGTTCACTACACGCGTCACTTGTCATGCTGCTGCTGTAGGATGCCTGCATCCCATGCTTGGGAGCAAAGTGAGGGGGTGAGAGGAAAGAATAAAATCTGGCAGACAGAGAAATCTAAGGAGAGGACCAAGACTCAGCCAGTCACTGGAGATCTTGAAGTGGAATTTAAATGCCAAAGTGGAATTCCCTCTATGAAAATTTAACTAAATAAGCATCCTGGGTGTAAATTGCATGGGCTTCTGGGCTCCTTAGGGGCTCTGGGAGTGGGTGGGAAGTGTGTACATATTCATTCTGCTAATGTTACTCTCAGATTGCCAGGTTAAGAGTGGAAGAAAGAGTACCAGCAAATCCATATCTGGTCAATTCAAAATACTCACTGACAGATGGCCAACAGGCACACGAAAAGATGCTCAATATTGTTAATTATTAGAGAAAGGCAAACCAAGGCTACAATGAGATATCAACTCACACCAGTCAGAAGGGCCAGCATTAAAAAGTCGGCAAATAATGAATGTTGGACAAGGTGTGTTCTCCACACCCCCTACACTGTGGGTGGGAATGTAAATTGGTGCAGTCACTATGGAGAAAAATATGGAGGTTTCTTAAAAAGATAAAAGTAGAATTACCATATGATCCAGAAATCCCACTCCTGGGCATATATTCAGAGAAAACTCTAATTTGAAAAGATACATGTACCCTAGTACCCCATAGTGTTCATAGTAGCATTATTTATAATAGCTAAGGTGTAGAAGCAACCTAAATGTCCATCAGCAGATAAATGGACAAAGAAAATATGGTACATATATACAATGGGATATTAACTCAGCCATAAAAAGAATGAAATAATGCTATTTGCAGCAATACGAATGGACCTAGAGATTATCATACTTAGTGAAATAAGTCAGAGAAAGACAAACATCACTTATAAGTGGAATTAAAAAAAATACAGATAGATGTATTTACAGGACAGAAATAGACTCATAGACACAGAAAACAAACTTATGGATACTAAAGGGGACAGTGTGGGTAAGGACAGGGAGAGATAAATTAGAAGTCTGGGATTAACATATACACAGTACTATATAGCAAATAGATAAACAACAAGGACCTACTGTATAGCACAAGAAACTATGTTTAATATCTTGTAAAAACCTATAATGGAAAAGAATCTGGAAAATATATGTGTGTGTGTATATATATATATATATATATACATAAAACTGAGTCACTTTGCTGTACACTTGAAACTAACATAACATTGCAAATTAACTATACTACAATTTTAAAAAATGCTTTAAAAAGTACTTGCTGAGCAGCAATTTCCCACAGTTAGTCAGCGAGTGAGGTCCTCTAGCTGTCCCGTCCCAGGCAGGTGCCCTGGGGTGGGCTGGAAGGGATGTGAGCAAAGAGGGCCTGCAGGAGTCCCTGAGGAATCAGGTGGTTACACGGACTCTGAGTCTCATCTTTGTGTCTGTCACCTCTCACTGCCCTCTGGTTCAGGGGTGGGGGGCCCTGGCAGACACACTATACCTGTTTTGTTATTATGTGAGTCTCCCCGAGGGTATATTCCTGTGCCTTGTGCAATGACGGCTGAGTGGCTGGGCACAGGTCTGCATGCATTTCCCAGACAGCTGGCATGATGAAACCTGGCTGGCCCAGTTCCCCAGTGAACACTTGGCTCCCCTCGTCTCTACCATGTTCCCTTGACAGACACCTGACTTGGTTGAGGGAACCAGCTTCAAAGATCCTTCACAAGACACCTACACTGAGATCTTGCTTTGTGTGCATGTAACACGATTCCCAGGGATCAATGAGGGTGAAACCACCCAAACAAACTGCTGTGCAGTGCGGATTGTTTGTACTGCTAATAATACAATACAACAGTTATTTATTGAGCATTTGCTATGTGCCAGGGCTAAGGGCTTTTATGTATTAACTCGTTTAAGCTTCATGAAACCTCTCTGAGTTTTAATAATGAGGAAACGGAGGCCCACGAGAGCATACAACAAACAACCAAAACAAAACATCTCCAGTAGGCCAGGAGGGTTGAATGAGAGCTTCCCAAGGAAAAGACACAAGCTGAGAGCTGAAATGTTACCAGTTTTTGTAAAGCTTGTATTTGGTCAACAAACTGAATTCTTTAAATTAATTGCAATAGAGTTTTTAGTTGCTTTGCTATGGTTTGCTAAGGGTACAGTTTAACCACTTGTAATATTTCTTCTTTTAAAAATATTTATATTTCAAATTAAGGACAAGAAGCAAAAGTTAGAACTCAACATGAAACAACGAACTGATTCAAAACTGGGAAAAGAGTATATCAAAGCTGTAGATTGTCACCCTGCTTATTTAACTTTCATTTTGTACATGATGCAAAATGGGGGGCTGGGTGACTCATAAGTCATGTCCGACTCTTTTGCGATCTCACGGACTGTAGCCTTCCAGGCTCCTCTGCCCATGGGATTTCCAGGCAAGAATAGTAGAGTGGCTTGTCACTTCCTTCTCTAGGAGATTTTCCCACATAGGGATCAAAGCTGTGCCTCCTGCATTGGCAGGTGTATTCTTTACCGTTGAGTCACCAGGGAAGCCTCTTGTGTGTTTTCAGCTGTTCCTTATCCTTGTAGTACTGGGATATGCTCCCTTGGGGAGGAAGACATTTTCCTGTACTCTTCTAGGTTCTTCTGACTGGTCTAAGAATTAAATTGACATGAGACAGGAGAACAAGAGAAAATCACACAAAGTTTAATCGCATGTATACATGGGTGTGCTTAGTCGTGTTCAACTCTTTGTGACTCCATGGACTATAGCCCGCCAGGCTCCTCTGTCCATGGAATTTTCCAGACAAAGAATACTGGAGTGGGTTGCCATTTCCTTGTCCAGGGGATCTTCTCAACCCCGGGTTCACACCCACGTTTCTTATGTCTTCTGCACTGACAGGTGGGTTATACATGGGAGAGATCCGGAAAGCTGAGCAACTCACTGAAATGGCTGAAGCTCTCATCGTCTTTGGCTAAAGACATATCATCATACCATCTTCAGCTAAAGACAAAGGGGGTAGTGGTTCGGGGCTTCAAAAGTGAAGGCCATTCACATGGAGATGAAAAAGCAAGTGTTCGGTAAATAAATGGTTGATAGACCATGCAGAGACAATGGGACACAAAATTTTAATTAATAGACTTTGCTAGGTTCCTCCCTGCCTACACACCTGGTTCAAACTGTAGATTTCTGTGGTGATGGCTTCCTTCCTAGAAAGCTCCTCTATCTATTTCAGGCAGTTAGAGGGAAGATCAAAGTTTCTTCTTGAGTTTTTTGGCCTTGATTGTCTTCAGCTTGAAATAATCTGCATGACAGAGAGACATTTTGGGGTGGCAAATTTTGTTGCCCTATTGGTTGTGGTATTTTATCTTTAAATGGGCTTCAAGTGAAAAAATCTAAAATTTTATTTAGAATTTTTCAATGTTCATCTATAAATGAGACTGAGCTATAGTTCTCTGTTTTTCTGTTTTTCTTTCCCTAAGTTGTTTGGACATCTGGTTGCTTTGAATTTGAAATGAACAGTTCTCTAAGCTCTGGAATGATTCTAATTCACTGAAGGAGAAAAGGAAGACTTTCCTAAGCTAGACAAGAAACCCAGAAGCAATTAAGGAAAAAACAGACAAAATTGACTACATACATAATATTTTTAATGCACTATGCATATGTGCTCATTTGCTTTGTGTCTGACTCTGCAACCTGTAGCCCACTAGGTTCCTCTGTCCATGGGATTCTCTAGGCAAAAATACTGGAGTGGGTTGACACGCCCTCTTCCAGGGGATCTTCTCGATCCCGTGATCAAACCTGCATCTCCTGCATTGCAGGTGGATTCTTTACCCACTGAACCACCTGGGAAGCCCTGCCACAGCACAAGACACCATGAAGTCAAGAGATAAACACGTTGGGAAAACATTTATAATACAAATGACAGAAAAATAGTTACTATCACACAAAAAGATTCAAATCACAAGGAAAAGAAAAACAACTGATTAAAAATGAATAAAGAATTTGAATAATAATTCAAAGAAGAGAAAATCTAAATGGCCAATTAAGATGTTCAATGTCATTAATTGTCAGAAAATGTAAGTTAAAACATCACTGACACACTTTTTCACATATTATGAGGCAGGAAATAGATGGGCCCCAGGGTGAGCAGCTGGAATTTGTTCCCAGTAGACAGAAACTCCAAAATAGCAGGAGCAAGAGAGGAGGCTGGACCCTCCCCAGGTAAAAGAGAAGAGATCACATATTTCTCCTTTTCGAATTCAAGGAAACCTTCCCTATGATAAAGCTCCTTGGAGGTCCAAAGTGGAGTGATGTCAAGCTAGCCATAGGTCTCTTGACTGGAATCCAGCTTGGCTAAGAGACGGGAGAGCACACACGTGGGAGGTTCCTGAGATGTACCAACTACAGACTCAGGACCAGGCAAAGCAAGATGATTGGCCAAACTCAAAAGCTCCACAAAATATTCAAATTACCACAAGGGTGTGGCTGAGCCTGCCTGTGTCTATCCAAACGTACTCTTTTCCTTCCTAATCAACACTTGTTTCACTACTTTCCATTTCTTTGTGGATATTCATTTTCTGCAAAACTGTATAGGCCAAGGCCTTGTCACTGGCCACTGGTCTAGTGTCCAGAACTCAGCACTCTCTCGGCTGCAGCCTGACTTCAATCCCTGGCCAGGAAACGAAAGCCTGCTTCAAGCCACTGCAGGCCAAGCCCAACTTAGATCAATTAGATCAGTAAAAGTGGGAAAGGCTTTTTTTTTTTTAAAAAAAAACAATATATAGAGGTTGCAAAAAACAGGCACTCAATCTAAAGATAGATATGTGAATTCTTATAATTTATTTAGAACCAATCCTAGCACATGTGCTATACCGCTAAGTTACTTCAGTTGTGTCCAACTCTGCGTGACCCTGTGGACTGTAAACCGCCAAGTTCCTTTGGCCACCCGATGCGAAGAACTGACTCATTGGAAAAGACCCTGATGCTGGGAAAGATTGAACACAGGAGGAGAAGGGAATGACAGAGGATGAGATGGTTGGATGGCGTCACCGACTCAATGGACGTGAGCTCGAGCAAGCTCTGGGAGTTGGTGATGGCATGCTGCAGTCCATGGGGTCGCAAAGAGTTGGACACGACTGAGCAACCGAACTGAACTGATAGCAGACGCTGTTAGTTGCCTATCCAGCATCCACAGCTTTTTTCATGGAATGCTTTATCCTGTTTCATCCATCTGGAATTTTCCTGAAGGCTCACTCTAGGTGGGTGACTACAGTGGGTTGCAACTTAACCCTTTGTATAACTAGGTAATGAACAACACTGTTCTTTTTGTTCACAGTAAGGATATCAACAGAAAAACATACAAGAGCTTGGGTTTCTCAAGCAATACCTACTGTTACTTACCTCCAGACCCTTGTTATGGGAGGAAAAACAAATCCTTATTTGTTTAAGCCTTTGTTAGTAGGATTTCTGTTACTGGTAGCTAAATATTCCTCTAAGCAGACCCATGCAAAATTTTAACCTAGCCATTCCCATGTGAGATTCCATCCTAAAGAAATTAACATACCAGTATATAGAAACTTATGCATAATATTGATTTTTGGAAGCAAAGTACTGAGAACAAATGGAATGTCTATCGAAAGCCATATAGCTCAACAAAATGTATTTAGTATATTCATACAATAAAATGTTGTATAACTATTAGAATGATTTGAACTGATGTCTATTCACCTTGAGGGATGTTCATAATGTATTATTCTGTGAAAAAGCAAATTGAATAGTTAATACTTATAGTATAGCCTATTATTTGTGAAAAAAAAAAAACTGTACAAGTGTATAAATGTTTGTATATGTCTAAACAGCACAGAAAACAGGGATAAAAATGCCTACAGGAGTGAGGGAAGTAACACAAGTAACACAAACCCAGTAGAAAAAAAAATCTGCCTTAAGTTATCAAACTATTTTTATTGAACTATGAAGAGAAACATCTAATGTGATATAAATATATATGAACAAATTAACAAATTTCAGATCATCACTTTTATGACTAGAAAGCTGATTTTTGTGTAGGAAAGCGAGCAGTTATTTCTTTTTTTTTTTCAAAGTTATTTCTTGTCGAATAAATTTCCCAAAGACACACTTTGTCTAGAATGAAAAAATAAAATCACACATTTGAGGAACTACAGTACTTGTGAATGCCCTTCAAAGTCGTTTTGGAGATATTATCTTGACAAAGAAAAATGCCAAGACTTAATCCAATTTTAATTAGTGAGCAGAGGTAGACACCTTCCTTCAGATGACGTGAGCATGCAATTTTTCCCCCCTTACAGTTAAAAAAATTCCATTCATATTAAGACACTAGGTAGTTACATAACTTCTGGGTAGTGCTGCAGCCTGCCATATAGTGCTACCAATTCACTGTGTACTGAAATGTACACACCCTGGGGAATCTAGTATACAGAGTTAATTACTGTAATCATCAGTATTTCTCTTTTTAATGTTTTAGCAACAAAGAGATTCCTGGTGAATGACACAACAAACTTAAATTCTGTTTCCAAACCGAGTGAGGCCTCCATCAAATTGCTTCATATGAAATGCCAGCTTAACAGCAACATCGCAACAGCAATGTCTGTAGTTATGCTGACTAATTTTGACATTTGCACATCAAACTTTTCAAGAATGTTCTCAATGCAGAATAATTTATTTCTCAATGTTGTGCTAATATGGTCAGATGTCCAAAAACTCTTTGCTCATGCTAACTACCCCCGCTCCCACCTAAAGACCAAAGCAAACAATACCTTTGGATTCCATGAATAGGTTCACTTAAATGTATGATATTAATGATATTTATGCTCTTATCAGTTACAAGAAAAAAAATCACAAATTATCTAATTGTTTTCACCTACTTTTCCTGAATGTTTTAAACCCTATCTTTATCATGCTGAGCAACAGTATTTTCAGTAAATGTATATTTATGTATAGTTGAGACAAAAACAATGGAAATAGTGCATTTCTTCAGTTCGGTGATTTTTTCATGTTTTTCCTTTTTTGCATAATTGGGTTCTTAGTTATCTTTTTTGTTTAGTAATAGCTTTATTGAGATGTATTTACTATACCATGAATTCCCCCTCCATTCTAAGTATACCATTAACAGTTTTTAGTATACTCACAAAATTGTGCCAATGTACCAACACCATTGCTTTAGTACATATCTACCTTCCTCCACAAAGAAGCCCTGTACCCATGAGCAGACACTTTCCTCTCCCCTCCTCAGACCCTGATGAGCGCTAATCTACAGATTCATCTATTTTACATAGTAAGCATTCCATGTATATAGAATCATATCAGTGTGTGTCTACTGTGACTGGCCTCTCAGTATTGTGTTTTTAGGATTCATTTATGTTGTAGAATATATCAGTACTTTATTCCTTTTATGGTGGCTCAGATGGTGAAAAGTCTCCCTGCAGTACAGGAGGCCCTGGGGTTGATCCCTTGGTCAGGAAAATCCCCTGGAGAAGGAAATGGCAACCCATTCCAGTATTCTTGCCTGGAGAATTCCATGAACAGAGCAGCCTGGTAGGCTACAGTCCACAGGGTTGCAAACATTTGGACATGACTGGGCAACTGACTAATACTTTCACTTTCAGTATGAATATATCACTTTAAAAAATCTGTTCATTGGTTGATTGACATTGGGTTTTTCTACTTTTTAGCTGTTATGTATAATGTTTCTATGAATATTCATGCACAAGTTTTTATGCTGACACATATTTTCAGTTCTCTTGTGTTTATACTTAGGAGCTAAATGTCTGAGCCATTTAGTAACTCCATGGTTAATCATTTCAGGAATTGCTAAACTGTTTCCAGAGTGGTTGTGTCGTTGTACATTTCCACCAGCTATGTAGGTAAGTTTTAATTCCTCCACATCCTCATCAACACTTGTTATTATCTGACTTCTTAATAATAAGGTTTTGATTTGCATTTTTTTAATTTTTTTAAATTACAAGAGTATGATAACACACAGGAGACTTGAAAAATACAGAGCAAGTTTACATATAGTTCACTATATATTACATTTTTTTAAAGTAGATAAATTAAGATTTTAGTTGGAATTTCAATATCAAAGTCTTGAAAATTAATAGAATGAATATACAGAGAAGTAAAAGGTTATAATAGACCTGAAAAGCTTTGTGAACCAATTCAACATAATTAAGTTTTATACAATTTTCACACAATAGTAGGATACAAATTCTAATGATTAATGATGTTGAGCATATTCTCATATGTGTTGGCTATTTGTATATCTTTGGAGTGATGTCTATGCAAATCTTTTGCTTATTTTAAAATTGGGCTATTTTTATAGTTGAGTTGTAAGTTCTTCATATGTTACAGGATATTTGAAAATACTCTTCCGTTCTGTAGACTGTCCTTTCACTCTCTGGATGGTGTCCTTTTAAACACAAAAGATTTTAATTATGATGAAATCCAATTTATCTAATTTTTCCTTTATTGCTTGTGCTTTTGGTGTCTTATCTAAGAACTTTGCCTAGCCCAAGGTCAAAGATTTACTCCTATGTTTTCTTCTAAGAGTTTTATAGTTTTAGTTCTTATATTAGGGTCAAGAAGCAACAGTTTGGAGAAGGCAATGGTACCCCACTCCAGTACTCTTGCCTGGCAAATCCCATGGACGGAGGGGCCTGGTGGGCTGCAGTCCATGGGGTCACTAAGAGTTGGACATGACTGAGCAACTTCCCTTTCACTTTTCACTTTCCACTTTCATGCATTGGAGAAGGAAATGGCAACCCACTCCAGTGTTCTTGCCTGGAGAATCCCAGGGATGGGGGAGCCTGGTGGGCTGCTGTCTATGGGTCACACAGAGTCGGACACGACTGAAGTGACTTAGCAGCAGCAATAGTTAGAACCAGACATGGAACAACAGACTGGTTCCAAATTAAGAAAGGAGTATATTAATGCTGTATATTGTCGCCCTGCTTATTTAACTTCTATACAGAGTACATCATGTAAAATTCTGGGCTGGGTGAATCACAAACTGGAATCAAGATTGCCAGGAGAAATATCAACAACATCAGATATGCAGATAATACCACTCTAATGGCAGAAAGTGAAGAGGAACTAAAGAGCCTCTTTGTGGGGGTGAAAGAGGAGGGTGAAAAAGTTGGCTTATAACTCAAAATTTAAAAAAAACCTAAGATCAAGACACCCACTCCCATCACTTCATGGGCAATAGAAGGGGAAAAAATGAAAAGAATAACAAATTTTATTTTCTTGGGCCCCAAATCACTGTGACTGGTGGCTGGTGACTGCAGCTATGAAATGAAAAGATGTTTGCTCCTTTGAAGAAAAGCTATGACCAACCTAGACAAAATATTAAAAAGCAGAGACATCATTTTGCTAACAAAGTCTGTATAGCTAAAGCTGTAGTTTTTCCAGTAGTCATGTATGGTTGTGAGAATTGGACTATAAAGAAGACTGAGTGCTGAAGAATTGGTGCTTTTGAACTGTGGTGTTGGAGAAGACTCTTGAGAGTCCCTTGGACTGTAAGGAGATACAACCAGTCAATCCTAAAGGAAATGAATCCCGAATATTCATTGGGAGGACTGATGCTGAAGCTGAAGCTTCAATACTTTGGCCACCTGATGTAAAGAGTCAACTTATTGGAAAAGACCCTGATGCAGGGGAAAGACCGAAGGCAAAGAATAAGGAGGTGGCAGAGGATGAGATGGTTGGATAGCATCATCAACTCAATGGACATGGATTTGAGCAAACTCTAGGAGACAGTGAAGGACAGGGAAGCCTAGCGTGTTGCAGTCCATGGGGTCACAAAGAGTCAGATATGATTTAGTGGCTGAAAAACAACAAGCCACTGTTTTGAGTTAGTTGCCATATATGGTATGAGATAGGTTCCAATTTCATTTTTTTTGCTGGTGGACATCCATTTGTCCTAGCACCATTCGTCAAAATGACTGTTCTTCCCTCATTGAATTGTCTTGGCACCCTTGCCAAAAATCATAAATGTATGGTTTTATTTATGGACTTTCAATTATATTTTATTAATCTATTCTTAGGTCAGTTTTGTTCACCCTTGTGCCTATGCCATACTGCCTTGATTACCATTGCTTTGTTGTAAGTTTTGAAATCAGGAACAATGAGTTCTTTTTGTTCTCCTTTGTTTTAGCTATTCTAGATCACTTGCAATTTCATATGAATTTTATTTTTTAAATTTTGGCTGTGCTGGAGGATATATTAAATACATTTCTCAGAATTTCCCCTGAATAGAGTGGTCTACCTATTTAAATTTTCTGCTGGTGACTTACATTTTTAGCAAGTTCAGTTCAGTTCAGTTCAATCACTCAGTCATGTCCGACTATTTGCAACCCTATGAATCGCAGCACGCCAGGCCTCCCTGTCCATCACCAACTCCCGGAGTTCACTCAGACGCACGTCCATCGAGTCAGTGATTCCATCCAGCCATCTCATCCTCTGTCATGCCCTTCTTCTCCTGCCCCCAATCCCTCCCAGCATCAGAGTCTTTTCCAATGAGTCAGCTCTTCGCATGAGGTGCCCAAAGTATTGGAGCTTCAGCTTTAGCATCATTCCTTTCAAAGAACACCCAGGGCTGACCTCCTTCAGAATGGACTGGTTGGATCTCCTTGAAGTCCAAGGGACTCTCAAGAGTCTTCTCCAACACTACAGTTCAAAAGCATCAATTCTTCGGCACTCAGCTTTCTTCATAGTCCAACTCTCACATCCATACATGACCACAGGAAAAACCATAGCCTTGACTAGACGGACCTTAGTCGGCAAAGTAATATATCTGCTTTTTAATATGCTATCTAGGTTGATCATAACTTTCCTTCCAAGGAGTAAGCATCTTTTAATTTCATGGCTGCAATCACCATCTGCAGTGAGTTTGGAGCCCCAAAAAATAAAGTCTGACACTGTTTCCATTGTTTCCCCGTCTATTTGCCATGAAGGGATGGGACCAGATGCCATGATCTTACTTTTCTGAATGTTGAGCTTTAAGCCATCATTTTCACTCTCCTCTTTCACTTTCATCAAGTGGCTTTTTAGTTCTCTTCACTTTCTGCCATAAGGGTGGTGTCATCTGCATATCTGAGGTTATTGATATTTCTCCCNTCTCTTGCTTTTTCCATGATCCAGCAGATGTTGGCAATTTGATCTTTGGTTCCTCTGCCTTTTCTAAAACCATCTTGAACATCAGGAAGTTCATGGTTCACGTATTGCTGAAGCCTGGCTTGGAGAATTTTGAGCATTACTTTACTAGCGTGTGCAATTGTGCGGTAGCTTGAGCATTCTTTGACATTGCCTTTCTTTGGGACTGGAATGAAAACTGACCTTTACCAGTCCTGTGACCAGTGCTGAGCTTTCCAAATTTGCTGGCATATTGAGTGAAGCACTTTCACAGCATCATCTTTTAGGATTTGAAACAGCTCAACTGGAATTCCATCACCTCTACTAGCTTTGTTCGTAATGATGCTTTCTAAGGCCCACTTGACTTCACATTCCAGGATGTCTGGCTCTAGGTGAGTGATCACACCATCGTGATTATCTTGGTCTTGAAGATCTTTTTTGTACAGTTCCTCTGTGTATTCTTGCCACCTCTTCTTAGTATCTTCTGCTTCTTTTAGGTCCATACCATTTTTAGCAAGAAATTGATCAATTCGTGGAGGTTTAAAAGTCATTAGCATAATGATTAGCTTTCTTTGAAAATAAAATTATTCACTATCTATTATTTTAATGCTTTATTACTTTGAATTTTGGAGTTTTCTACCATTTTTTTCTTGTTTGAACTTGCTTGAGGTTTGTTCCAAGAAAACAGTCTTGCATTTATTCATTGAACTGAATGCTTTTTTCATTGTTGATTTATGTATTCCTGATTTTATCTTTATTTTCTTCCATTTTCTTCAGGCATTTCATTGACTCNGTAAATTATTGAGTTGAGCATTTATTTTGTTTGTTCTTTGGTTAACTTAATAGAGATTATTTTACTTTGGAATCAACTGACTACAGCTTATAGATTTTGATATGTAATGTTTTTCTGTTATTTTGTAGTTGGTTTTCAATTTTATATTTATCCATCTGTCTCCTGGCCAAAATTATTTGAGGCACTTTTTCCTTTTTCTTTTTTTTATCTTTTGACTGCAATGCACAGCTTTGATCTTAGTTTTGACCAGGGATCAAACCTGTGCTCCCTGCATTGAAAGTGTGGAGTCTTAACCCCTGGACCGCTGGGGAAGACCTTCTTTGAGTCTTTTCTTAACAAAAAGAGTAAGTTGTTATTATTCTTGTAGATGTTTAAATCATGTGATAATTTATAATTTAAGTATATTGTCTTTAGAGAATGTGAATCATATAGTTTTTGGGTCAACCTTAAAGTTTGCTCTAATTCAAAGTGCATGGCTTTATGGAAAAAACATTGTTTCCAAATCACTTTATATATGCCCTTTATCCTATGTCAGTATTTCAAATATTCAAGTAAACACCCCAGCCACAGATTGAATGCTTTTGAGAGTGTTTATGACCTCTCAATGTTCAACTCAAAAACCATACCATTAGTACTGGGTCCTCAGTACACTTTTACTAGAGTTACATTATCTGTACTTTCTTTTCCCGAATGAAAATAACATAGTGTTCACCTGTATAGAGTACTCATTAGTATGACTTATAGTGTGAAGTCATAGTGTTGCTATGTTGCATAGTGTTGCTTATAGTGTTGCTACTGAATTATCTCACCTTTTGCCTGACTGCAAAACTATTTTGTCCTAATTGAAGATATTTTTGGTGAATATAGGATTTAGGTGCAAAAGTCCTTAAGATCAATTAATAGACTCCTGCAATATAACACAATAATAATTCACTATCTAGTTAAGTTATCTATTCAATTTATCCAGGAATTTAGCCATCATCCACCCATTCATTCATCCTTTCAATTAATTAAGGCAACTGCTATATGCCATATTAATAAGTCTGATGTTAAATATTTAGTGGTGAAGAAAACAGACATAATTCTTGGAGCTATTATCTAGTGGGGGAGACAGACATTAATCCAGTCAAAAAAATACATACATCGTTAAAAACTGTGATGGGTACAACTATTTTCCTAGTGAATATAATTCAATGATGGAGAATAATTGTAGAGGAAGGGCTAGTCAAGATAGATTGAGGGGAAAGTAGGGCCTCTTTGTTGGGATGACATTTAACTGAGAAAAAGGGATGAGAAGGAGCTGGCTACAGAAGAGTTGGAATGAGAAAGCTTTCCAGGAAAGCAAGGACGGTTCAATTTTGAGAGCTATTAACATAACTTATTATTTTACAAATAAAAGGAGGAAAAGTGAGATAACAACCTCAAGAGATGCTAAAGAAGCATTTGATCTAGTCCAGGGCCTTTTGATTTTAGGAGATAAAAGTGTATTCAAACTGGCTCAAGTGAAAGAGAATTATTGTAAAAGTTCAGGGGCTCAATATAGCAGAAACTGCTGTATAGCCAGGTACCATCGGAGACTAAATTAGGTAGTGCTTAGGAATGGGAGTGACTTTATCTTTTTCCATTAGATGCGGCATGCTTTTTTTTTTTCTTCTATGAATTATTTTTGCAACCTTTTCCTCAATTTGGTTATCAGTTTGTTCAAAACCCATCATAGATGGCCCTATTTCCCCAACCCCATTTTACCCACCATGGTCTTTCTCCTTCCTGGTAATTCACGGACTAACCAGAGACCTATCACAATTATTTGGCTTCTCAGGGTACTCAGGGCTGTTACAGTCTGGGGCAATAAGATGAGCTATCTTGTAAGAAGGGATGCTGTCTGACAGGCATCTTGAAATGTGTTAGAGGCATAATAGAGTACACATTTGGCTGAATGCTAAATGGCTATTTTTAGACTCAGTTGTGTACTAAACTGGAATATCTTCAAAAGGCAAAATGGGAACTTCTGGTTACAAGAAAAAAACCCCAAGTTTCATGAAAAAATGTGATTTTTATTACCTCTATTAGTTACAAATATTTAATTAATTATAGCACATGTCCTTTTTTTTTTGGTCACACCATACACTGTTGGACCATGTAATTTCAGCTGTAGCTTTGGAAGATTGTTCCACTCTTAGCATTACACAGGTCACTAAGGTTTGTGTGTGTGTGTGTCTGTGTCCAGGTGGTGGAAGGTAGAAATTAATGATCCTATGGCAACTTCCAACCAGAGGATGATAGGAGTTGATAGATAAGTGCCCCCAGATCTTCAGAGGCTCAGTTCAGAGGTGACATTATATTGTTCCTCAGTGGTGACATTATGTGGTTCTTCGTGGGAGCCCAGTAAGACTGAACCGCAATTTCACACAGTGGTAACTAGCTCAAGGTACCTATCATTGGCTTTTTCTCATTCTTTTCCTCACTCTTTTTGGTCCTTCACTCCTGCTTCCTGGGATTACCTCCAAAATAAATTATTTATCTTCAAGTTTTCATCTCAGACCTTGCTTTTGGGGGAACCCACATTTTAAAGTGGACCAATTTTAACGTTTAGCATTATGGAAGGGAGATACAATATTTTAGTGGCTAGCTGCTAGATTGCTCCCGGACTTGTTCTACTGCCTGTTTCCAACATATAAAAAATGTTTCAATTGAAATAAGAGTGTAATTCACATCATTGCCTGTTTTGATTTGAGGTCTCCCTAGAGAATATATAGGAATCCCTAGAAATTATTACTGGATGCAAGTCTACATGCCCTATGCACAGTGAAGCAAATAACACCAAAACATCAGAGTCTGGAGCAGAGAAAGGTTTATTGCAGGGCTCAGGCCTTAAAATCCCTGAACTCCCTCGAAAACTTTCAGCAAAGCGCTTTTATAGGAAAGGTGGGGACGCGGCATGATTAGTCGATGCAAACTTCTTTGTGTCAGATCCTTTGTTCTTGAGTTGAAGTCACGCTGAGGTTACAATGGTTCTGTAAACCTCACCAAAACAAATGTTATTCTGTGTTCTGACAAAAACGGGCAAGGTCCCAGGACTTGACTTTCACCCTCTGAGGTCCACGTCTTGGCTAAGAGGAGGGGTCCCTGCACGGGCCAGTTACCTTGCCCAAGACCATTCACCCAGCACCCAGTCTGGGTCTTCTTGGCAGTGCTGAGGCCTGGCTGAGGAGGCAGACTTCAAGGCCAGATTCCCCAGATCCCCCTCAGCCATCTTCACTGAGGGAGCCAGGCGCCCAGGACTCAGCTGGCCCTCAGGCTCCTCAGGCAACCCCAACAGGGGCTGGGTCCCACCAACTGCCACTCCTGGATATTATCCCCACGGATAAGGAGAGATCCAGCTGCTTCGAGGTCTGGGCCC
The DNA here is from genome assembly GCA_006410935.1 of Redunca redunca. Lineage (NCBI taxonomy): Eukaryota > Metazoa > Chordata > Mammalia > Artiodactyla > Bovidae > Redunca > Redunca redunca. The sequence continues at coordinate 95,428 of SJYQ01002220.1, forward strand.
AGCCAATGGACAGCCATGGCCAGGGCTCTGGAGCTCTGCAGGACACAGCCTTCAGCCTGTCCCCGGGCCCCCAGCTCACTCGCTGGCCCGAGGCCGTGCGGCCTGGAGGGCCCCGGGGAGAAGGCTGAGACCCACCTCTCACTGAACCTTCTGTCAGGACCACGCTGAGGCTGACAATTGGCTGAGTGGCTAAGTGTCTCATACCATTCATTGCATGCTGCAAGCCTGCTCCATTCCTGTTACAGACAAACTCAAGAAGGACTAAAGGCCTAGGATAAAACCCCTCCCATTCTCTCCTCTCATCTATACGTATCTTCTCATTTCCAATCAGAAGATGCTCACAGGGCTCAGGGATAGTAGTTAATTTACTAGACTAAAGGAAGTTTACTGGATACAGACCATCAGTGAGAAAATAAATGGAGCTATGGAGAGAGTGAACATTCTCCAAAGGCTCCACTCTTTTGTATGGGTCTAACCTCGAGAGTAGAATGGTAAAGGATTAAAAAATTCCTGTCACACTGAAGTAGACACACAGACCAATGAAACAGAATTTACAGCTCAGAACTAAAGTCTTGCCTATACAGTCTAATATTTCACAAGGGAACCATGAATATTCAATGGAGAAAGGACAGTTTCTTCAATAAATGTTTTTGAGAAAACTGGATAAAAACATGTAGATGAAGGAAATTGGATCCCTATTTTATTACACTCACAAAAAATTAACTTGAAATGGATTAACAGCTTAAATGTAAGATCCGAGACTGTAAAACTTTCAGAAGAAACCATAGGGAGAAAGGTCTTTGAATTGCTTTTGGCAATAATATTTAATATTTTTGGATATGACCTGAAAGCGAAGCAACAAAACCAAAAATAAATAAGTGGGACTATATTAAACTAAAAAGCTTCTGCACAGTAAAAGAATAAAATGAAAAGGCAACCCATGGAACAGGAGGACATATCTGCAGACCATCTACCTTAGATGCCCAGAACACATAAGGAACTGATGCCACGCAATGCGATCAGATTCAAAAATGGGCAGGGGATCTGAATAGTTATTTTTTCCAAAGAAGACCTGCAAACAGCCAATAGGTACACAAAAAAACACTCAACATCCCTAATCAGCAGGGAAATGCAAATCAAAAAAATTTTTTTCTAAAAAAATTAAAAGCAGAACACCCATTTATTTTAGCAATCCCACTTCTTGGTATACAACTAAAGAAAATGAATTCTGGTTCTCTTTCTTGTGCATTGCAGCATTATTCACAATAGCCAAGCTATGGAGACAAACCAAGTGTCCATCAATGAATAAATGAATAAAGATGTACCCTGTACACACAATGGAATATTGTTCAGCCATGAGAAAGAAGGGAATCCTGCCATTTGTGACAAGATGGATGAGTCTTGAGAGCATTATGCTAAGTGAAATAAGTCGGAGAAGGAGAAATACTGTATGCTCTCACTTACATGTGGAATCTAAAAACGTTAAGTTCAGAGAAACAGAGCAGAGTAGGGCTGCCTAGGGCTTGGGGTGGATTGGGGGGAGAAGGGGGAGAAGTGTTTGTCAAAGGATACAAACTCATAGTTGTAAGATGAATGAGTTCTGGGGATACAATGTACAGCATTATGACTATAGTTAAAAATACTGTATTATATACTTGAAATTTGCTAAGAGATTAGATATTGAATGTCTTCACTGCATACACAAAAATGGTATCCATGTGAGGGAGTGGAAGTGTTAATTTCTCTACTGTGGTAACCATTTTGCAATAGATACGTGTATCAAATCATTGCACTGTGCACCTTAAACTTATACAATGTCATATGGCACTTCTATCTTTATAAACCCGGGGGGAGAATATTTCTGTCAAATTCACCTGGATTGTGACAAAGTTCATGGTAAGATACTGGTCAGAAAATGTATTTTTTTGCCTAGAATCAAAGCTCTTATGATAGATAGGAAACCAGGGAGAATCCCAAAGACCTATCTGACCTGTGAGATGTCTAATGGTAGCATAGTATCCAATACCAGGTCTGGATAACCTAACCCCACAGGACCCAGTGAGCCCACGTGACACTGGTCTCCTGCCTCCAGAGACAGACATTGGTCCAGCTAAAGCCCTGTAGAGCTGAGGATCTTTCTTAACAAAAAGCTTTTGCATCACCTTGCTTCAGCCATCAGGCTAAATGCTCAGGCTACAAAGATGTATAGGAAAGAGGTTGTTGACCTTGAGAAGCTCATGACCTGGGACACAAGATGGGCACAGGACAACTTGTGGAGAATTTGCTAACAAACAGTGGCAGCAAAGTGAGATGACTGTCTTAACATGAATATTAACAGGTACAAAGTATTCTGGGTGATAGGGAAGGCACTGCATGGGGGCTTCAAGAAGGCTCCAGAGAGAAAGTGAGGTGTGAGCTTGTTCTTGAAGGACCACAAGTTTGCTCAGGCCAAGAAGCAGAAAAAGTCACTCCTAGCAAAGAGAACCGCGAATGAAGAGAGGTGCGAAGGGGCCTGGCAGACAAGCGAACAGCTTGAGAGTGAAGGCTGCTAACTGATGGTGACCTGCAGATTTTGTTGGGGCCCCAGGGTGGTTTATGAATTTGAGCCATATTTAGAAATGGAAATATTTCATGCAAAAGTCTAGATTTTCTGCTTCTTTTGAAAAAAAAAAGAAAAAGAAAATCAGACCACCTTGCTGGATACTCATCATGGGCTGGAACTGTGACATGATCACCCCCTTCAGAAGAGGCCTGTGCAGGTTCAATCTACTCATGGGCATTTATGCTGCCACCTAGCAGTTGCCCTAATTCAGATCAACAGCATCACTCCTGGTGGCATTTGAATTTTTAGCCTCTCGTTAAGCACTCGTAGAAGTTACAGAGCAAGGTGGAGGTTGAGGGGACTAAGACTGGCAGAATTAAAACTAGCAACTGTGGGGAGCCATTACCACTCAAAGCCGAAGGGACAAGGGGAGGAAGTTGTATAAATGAAGCGTGATGAGAGCTGGGAGGAAGAAGGGCCCTGGAAGCCCAGGGCTTGGGGTGTAATTATTGGAAACACAGCATTGGAACTGGAAGGGTGATGGTTTAGACACTCATGTCCGACTCTTTGTGACCCCATGGACTGTAGTCCACAGGCTCCTCTGTCCATAGTATTTCCCAGGCAAGAATACTGGAGTGGGTTGCCATTTCCTTCACCAGGGGATCTTCCCAACCCAGGGATTAAAACCAGGTCTCCTGGATTGCAGGCAGATTCTTTACCAACTGAGCCACCAGGAAAATCCTGGAAGGGAGTGAGGATAAAATACTTCAGTCTCAGATAAGCAATAAGAATATATGGTACAGCACAAGGAAATATGGCCATTATTTTGTAGGAATTTTTTAATTTTTTTTTAATGTGGACCTTTTAAATGCTTTATTGAATTTGTTACAATATTATTTCTGTTTTATGTTTTGGTTTTATTTTATTTTTTTGCTGTGAGGCCTGTGGGATCTTAGCTCCCTGAGCAGGGATTAAACCCATACCCCTCTGTGTTGGAAGGTGAAGTCTCAACCACTGGACCACTGAGGAGGTCCCTGACAGTCAGTTTAGTTGCTCAGTCGTGTCCAACTCTTTGTGACCCCATGGACTACAGAGCACGCCAGGTTTCCCTGGCCATCCCCAACTCCCAGAGCTTGCTCAAACTCATGTCCATCAAGTCAGTGATACCATCCAACCATCTCATCCTCTGTTGTTCCCTTCTCCTCTCGCCTTCAATCTTTCCCAGCATCAAGGTCTTTTCCAAGAGTCAGTTGTTCACATCAAGTGGCCAAAGTATTAAGAGCTTCAGCTTCAGCATCAGTCCTTCCAGTGAATGTTCAGGATTGATTTCCTTTAGGATGGACTGGTTTGATCTCCTTGAAGTTCAAGGAACTCTCAAGAGTCTTCACACCACAGTTCAAAAGCATCAATTCTTCGGTGCTCAGCTTTCTTTATAGTCCAACTCTCACATCCATACAAGACCACTGGAAAAACCATAGCTTTGACTAGATAGACCTTTGTTGGCAAAGTAATGTCGCTGCTTTTTAATATGCTATCTAGATTAAATGGAATATGATCTATAAAAATGTTAAATCACTGTGCTGTACACCTAAAACTAGTATAATGTTATAAATCAACTATAGGCAAATTTAAAAAAACAGATAAGAATTGCACCGTAAAAACAAACAAATAACCTTGATCTCTCCTTCAGAGCCTCCCACAAGCTGAACCGGAAGCCAGAGGGCAAGAGAACCCTGCAGAGGCTGTCCACAGCCAGGCACAGGGAGGGAGGGATGGAGAGTGGCTCTGGGAAGGCACCAGTGTATCTAGGCACGTGGGGATGGAGAAGAGCCAGGAAAGGCCTTCTCCTGTGATCCCTGTATATGGTTAAGCCACAGACTCTGAAGCCAGCAGGCGGAAGGGAAGGGGACCAGACAGGGTCTGAGATGCCCCTCCATCACCAAGAAGCTCCAGGAGGCTACAAGACCCACAGCAAGACAGGGGGAAGACAGAGGCTTAGATCTGGGTTCCCAAAGACTATTCTAGAAGGGTGCTGTGGGTCGAACCTGTGTCTCTTTACCACTAGCGCCACTTGGGAAGCCCAATATCTTGTGGCTTTCTAAATGTCTTTGTTACTGGGCTTTCATTGAACTCCATTGTAGTCAAAGAACATGCTTGGTTATAATTTGAATCTTTTCCAGTTAACTGGGATTTGTTCTGTTACCTGATCTATATCGTTGCTAAGTCTTTTTCTATGATTCATTTTTCTCCTAACGATAAGTAATATTTTTCTCCCTCACATGCCTGGTGATATTGAACTAGAGGTCAGACACTGTAAGTTTCATCTTGTTGAGAGCTGAAGCCTTGTTCTGGGGTGGAGTTATGAGAAAACGTTCACTCTTTCCAGATCTGCAGTTCATCTGTATCAGGTAAGACCAGCACAGGCAAAATGGTCCAGCTGAGGACCAAGGAAGTGCTCTTCTGAGGGCTCAAGCCAATGGCCCTGTTATCCCAATGTTTCTCGACTCTGGTTGTGGAGAATGGAAACTGTTCCCAGCCCTCTGCGAGGGTTGGGAATTATTCCTCCTGCTCTTTGCCAGTGTTTCTTCTTGCCCTCGGGAATTTTCTTCCCATGCCGATTGGTAATCAACTAAGCTAACACACATCTCGGATTCTCTGCCTTGCACTTTCTTTGTACCTTGACTTCCCTAAATTCTCAACTGTCTCCTCACATCTCAAGGTGACTACTGTGCTCTGTTTGGGTTTCTCCTCCCTAAACTTCTGCCTGAAGATGCAACTGTAGATTTCCTTCGTCTCCTCATCTATAAGAGCATCGTTCTCCTGTACTGCATTGCTGTTTAGTGTCTGAAAACCACTCTTATTTTTTTTCTATTTTTTTTTTATTGGAGTGTAACTGCTTTACAAAGTTGTGTTAGTTTCTGCTGTACTATGAAGGGAATCTCGAGAAGGAAATAGCAACCCACTCTGGTATTCTTGCCTGGAGAATCCCATGGACAGAGGTGCCTGGTGGGCTTACAGCCTTTGGGATTCCAAGAGTCAGACATGACTTAACGACTAAACCACCACCATGAAGTCAGTAGGTGGGAGGGAAGGGGACTGGGCAGGGCCTGAGATGCCACTCCACCACCAAGAAGCTCCAGGAGGCTACAAGATTCACAGCAAAACAAGGGGAAGACAGAGGCTTAGGTCTGGGTTCCCAAAGACTATTCTAGAAGGGCGCTGTGGTAGGTGAAGTTTTGGAGTGCTGGGATAACACAGGGACTCTTGGGCTGGAGCTGGTGGTCAGGATACTGGAGGAAGATGGCCCCCAGAGGTCTTCTGGCTCACGTTGTAGCTCACCAGGGCACCCCCTATGTCCCTGCTGGTCACCCAGTCTCTGCTTGATCACTTAGGTGTTAGGGAGCACAGTAGTCCAGGGGATGGCTCTGACCGTGAGAAAGACCCGCTGCCGAGCTGGTCAACCTCTGCCCCTGGCCCGGCAACTTGAGGGCGTACTGAATACCTTCCTATGTCCGAGGACAGTCTTCCTCACTCCTCTGGGTCCATAACCACCTCTCAAGGTGGTGTCCTGGGACCACAACCCTCTGAATGTGTCCCCTTTCGCCATGAGCTCTCTGGAAATATTTCTCCTACACTCCCCTTCCCCCATGCCGGCTTTTACCTTGACTTGAATGTCACTAGAGAATGGAGGTGGCCTTCCTTGAGCTTGACAGTTTATCAAATGGCATTATTTTTATTTCAAGAATCAGGCTGAGCAAGTGGGTGTTTATAAGTTTTCTCTCAACATCTCCCTGAGCTAAACAGGCAGGGACTGGAGGCTCAGAAAGACAACACCGCCCCAGGTGACACAGCCCAGAAGTGGGGCTGCAACCACGCCCAGGTCTGCAGCTCCAGGCCTCCTTCCACCACAGGAACCAAGAGCCCATGGGCTCTGTCTGGGGAGCTTCTTGTACAAAGGCAGGGGGAGACCACGCTGCAGGGCTGGGACACCACTGTTTGCTCTGTTCTGATGGGACAAGGTTCAAATGATGCCAGCTTGTCACAGCACAGCCCTTCTGGGATGTCACATTTCTAGACCTGGGGAGAGTCCTTCCCTGGAATATGCAGGGCAGTTAAGCCCAGGAGTGGAGCTCTTCTCCTGTCCAGTTCTCAACCCCACTCCCCTGACCCTGAGAGGGGCTCCAATGGTGGGCTTGGACTTGCCCTAGAGGACTTCACGGCAGCGGGGCTCCTCCTGTCCTGGGGCACTTTGTGCTACTGCACCTCAGGGCCTAAAGCTTCCATCGAGTAAATGTGCCTGGAGAGAGGTTTTTTTTTTTTCTTCTCCCCAATCTCCTTTTTCTTTTCAGGACAAAGGTCACCACATTTTACTCTCACATCTGAAATCTGGCTCCTGCAAAGCCATTGTCAAGGCTTGCATAACCTCAAGCACCCTGCGGTACTCCTCAGGGGCCCCTGTTCCCACGGGATTCTCTCCCATGCTTGCTTTAGATTGTCTCCCTTGAAAGGGGGGCCCAGCCTCCATGTTTCCCCAGGGCTAACATCTGCTCGGTATTAAGGGATTCTTAAGCATGGACTAGGGTGGCAAGCCCTGGGAGGATATCTCAGCTCTGGGCATCAATCTTCTCTTATGCTAAAGGCTTCCTGGGGCTTGGTGTATTCCAGAAGTCAGTAGGGATAGGATTAGAATCATGGGGAGAGATTTTAAGATACTCAAGCTCCACCCCAACAGATTCTAGGATTCAATTGATCTGTGGAGAGATGCTAGCCTAGTAGAATAGGCATTGCTAGACCCAAGGTTGTGTGACCATGGGCATGTCATTTCCTATTTCTGAGGATAAAAGGCAGAGGCATAAGGCTCAAGACCTGGGAAGCTAGTCCTGGGGAGAGCAAATTGGAAGATGGAATTTCAGGAGACGGGGAAAGAGAGTTGGGGTTAGAATTCCAGGCTGCTGCTGGGCAGGGAGCTCCAAGCTAGAGTGGAGGGCAAGGCTAGGCCACACTTCAGCACCCAAAACTGGCCAGGCAGGAGTCAGGGCACAGAGCAACCAGGCAAAGCAGGGGTCTGAAGTGTGGGCCAATGGCATCCACAAAGACCAGGCCCCAACTATCCAGGGCATGGATGCAAGTGGGCATCCGCACATCACCTGGATAAATGAGGGAAGGTCTGGTTGATTCCAAATATAAGGGAGCTTTTTCCTGGGATAGGTCCTTCCCCACCACCCTAGATAGTCCAGTGCACCACACGCCAGAAACGGAAGAGGGAGCCTTGGCAGGAAGGCTTGGAAATTAGGGAGAAGAAAGGGGTCAACTAGAAAATCCATGGTTTAGAAAGTGGGCCTGGAGATGTCCCTGAAGACTGATTGGGGTCATGAGGGCGACTGAGTTCGGGTAGAGGTCTGTCCCTCCCTCTCCTCAGAGGTGGGTAAAGGCTCTGCTGAGGGACAGACACCAGACAGGACACTCAGAACAAGGAGCTGCCTGGGTGGCTATCTTCCTGTGAGGCCAATGCTAAGAGCTTTGAGGCCTGGACAACGGGCTCCACGGGCAGCTCCTTCACTACAAAGATCGGGATTTGCCTTGTGACCTAGCCCTCGCTTCTCACAGCGATGGTTTCACTCTCCCCTGCTTCACCGTGCACACCAGCGGCCCATGCATGGCTTAGAAGGGTAGGGGCTTGTATCGGAATTTAAGTGCAGTGAGGCTTGTAAGAACTGGGTTGACAGTTTCAGAACAAGTCCTTACAGTTAGAAACTGAGCAGAGGGGAGTTGGGGGTGGGTGTGAGCAGTGGCGTGGAAGGAGATGGACAGGCCTGTTTTTTTTTTCAACTAGGCTGAGAAGATCCAAATAAATGCAAGCCTTACCTCAAGACTGTACTACTTGATGGCCGTTAACCTTGAACCTAGCGTTCAAGGGGTAAATTGTGTTAAGTTTCACTTCCCCTGAATATCCTCTAGAAAACCTTTCCTAAAAACTCTAGGCTCACATGAATTTGCCCTTCCTGGAATCCTATAGCACCATGGTTCTCAAACTCGAGTACGTATCAGAATCATCTGGAAGGTAGAGAGGGCATGCCATCTTGAGAGTTTGATAGGTCTGGGGGGGTCCTGAAAATCTGTCTTTCTTAGAAGCTCCCAGGTGATGCGACGGTGCTGGTCTGGGGACCACATGTGGAGAATTACAGCTATTAACACACACACTCCTCTACATTACAATTTCAGGCTTTATTTGTATTTTGTCTGGAATGAGTCTGGAATTATTTTCTGCACGTCAATTGATCTCAGGCAGATTCTGATTCCTTGGGGCAGGGATTGTCTGTTTCATCTTCCACACTAGTTAGCGTATTGTTGGACATACAGTAAATGAAATATCTATTGAGAAGAACTTCAGAGAATTTGGTTTTTACAAGCATACAGGGATCCACTAAAGTTAATTTTAGGATTCCCACATTCTGCAAAAGAGTATCTATTTTTTTTCCACACCATTCACATTTGCAGAGAAAAATCTTAATGTACTTCAGCCATCTCCCAACCTCATGAAAGAAAAGCTTCAGTCTTGATTTAGCAAAAAAAAAAAAAAAAAGAGTTCATTCCTTCATCCTTCCAAACAAGGTACAGAACGACTGACAGTACACATTACTGAAAAACACAACTGCATTTTATATTGCTCACTACCCTTTAAATAAGTATAATTCAGATACTAAAGAAAAGAACTGTGAATCACATTAATGCATTACAGAAATCAAAATTAACTTACCACACAAAATAAATTAAAACATTAAATATTAACCTTTTCAGTGCAACATATACAGAAGTCAGAGTAACAAGTTCTTAAAAAAAAAAAAAGCATCGGGTTTGTTTTAATAAGATAATGAAAAGTTGAACACTTCAGTATTATTACACTAGGAAGAGGCGTTGTGTTCAGTACTGTGTTTACCATGAGACCTTTTAGAAAGCCTGATAAAATCAGTGGCTAGAGAACAGGTCTTCTATTGGACACTAAGAACAAACATATGTGTTCCTCTTGTTTTTGTGATGTCCTCCTTGGTCCTGGGCTTTTGAATCATCCCTGTGCTCCCCTCCTCAGCTGAGCAGGTTGGGAGAAATCAAAGCCCAGATCCTACTATGGGATCAGGATCTCCCGAGCAGTGTTGGAGCCTCTTTGAACTGTTCAAGATGGCCTGGCAGAGCAGCCAGCGGTCCATGTACACTGAAGCAGCCTGGACCCGGTGGAAGAGCAGCCAGTGGTACATGTGGACTGAAGCAGCCTGGACCCGGGAAACCTGAAGATGCAGACACGTGCTCCACCTGCATAGACCAGTCTCCCCAAAAGATCTGGAGGTGCACCTCCTCCTTCACCAACGCGGGTGGGGGTAATGTCAATTCTACCATCTCCTTTCACGGGCAAGGACTCTGGGGACAATCTATCCCCCTCCTCTGCTGGCACACAATGGCAAGCTCAAGTCTTGCTTGTTTACCACATGTGTTCAGATGTGCCTTCCAGATCAGGATTGGCTGCTGTATATCCTTCCATCTAGAAGACGACGTTTCCTGCCAGCATGCTTAAAGAAGTCACAGCCTGTACAGCAGTGGGAAAATTCAGGCTCCACTGAAGATTTGCAAGCAGTCTCTCCCTTCCCCTGCCCCCTTTAAATGGGGGTTTTGCATTTCTCCTGAGACAGATATTGGAAACAGCTGGGTTCCCCACCCCCCGGTGTGCAGCTGCTCACCAGGTCAGATCTTGGGAACAAGTCCCTAATCATAATGAACTTGGCTTTGTAAAAAGCAAGGAAACCCAGGGAACCTACAGAGTTGGATTAGAAGATGATTTTTTACCTGAAAAGGGGCATTTTTATATCTAACCAAAGAAGTACCAATGCCACAAACGGCATAGGAATCCAATGCTTAGTGGCCATTCTGATTTCTAAGAGAGAAATCACTAAAGAAGCAAGGTTCTCATAACCTGGACATGGACAAAGGTCCGCCTTGATCCCAGCCTCTGCCTCCAACTCTCCCAGGGTGGCACACATTTGAGCCTGGGCACTGCACGGTTGAATCAGCACTGGAAGGGTGGGGGGTGCACTGGCAGCTGTGACTGGAGCATTCACAGACACTAAGTATGAAGTCCCCCCAGGAAATCAAGAAGGTTCTTGGTTCTCATCTCCTCACCCTTCTGCAAAGGCTCTTAGGTGCCTACAGACTGGACACTGATCCTTCCATCCAGTAGGTGGAGAAAACCCCACAAGACATTCTCAACACCAGTTCTTGCTCTTTCAAGGCAACCAGACCTCAAATAGTCTCTAAAAGACTGAGGAAAGATTGTTCTAGAGTAAATATGTGATTTCAAGCTAAAAACCAATGATGCCACTTCCATTAGTCTCTCTATACTGGAAACAGACTTTCAGGAGAGCCCAGTGAAAACAGGGAGGGCAAACTGGGGTCCACAAACCAGTGTCAACTGCATGGGTCTCGGGGTGAAGCCCCAGCCTGCAGATCCGCTGCTGTAGGACCTGTGTAAGGAATGCAAACTTAAGCACGTGTTCTCTCATGACTAGACCCCGGAAGCTATGTCAGTTACACTGCTGGTGAACGGATCCCATTTCTAATCTCGGTGCTTTGGGCGCAGCGTCATTCAATACAAGTGCCAGAATTGTGACACAGGTCATAAGATTTTCTCAACTGTAAGAAACACAGAAAAAATGCATTGAACTAGACGTACTGGACAGAAGAATTCCAGGAGGACAAAACGACCTGGTAGGAATTTCAAGCTCACTTGACATATTTCAAAAGTCCCTTTCATGAATCGAAGAGCTAGAGTCACTGAAGGGTTAATAGATAGAGATCTCCCATTTTTCAAATATTAGTGAATAAGAGTTCCCTCACATTAGGAGTTTACAAATTATTTCATTGTTTCCCTGTTTGCAAATTTTAATAACAATTCCTAGGGATGAGCTCCACCATGAAGCTGGAGTGAACCGGGGTTTCCCACAAGCAGGTCCATTGGGTTGGAGAGTACCCAGGAGAACAATTTCTCCTCTGAGGGAAAAGCAAGACCCAGGTGATGGAGGCAGCTTATTAAAAGTTCTTGTTTTAAAACAAAAAACAAAAACCTAGCATCCTGAATGGAAAAGAAAAATCAAATCACTGGAATAGTTCTCCTAATGCTTAAAAATAAATAGGAAAGTTCAATTTGTCCTTTTCAAAATAAAGCAACAAATCAACCAAGTAACAACATGGAAAATAAGTGACTGGTCCCCTTTCATGGGTGCAACCCCAAATGCCTGTTGCTCTCTGCTAAAGCTCTATGTCTAAACAGATTCTCGGACGGCCCACCAGAAGGTTAATAGGTTTAATAAGAGCGGTGTAGTCACTGCTGTGTCTCCTCCTTGTAGATACACACACAGACTCTCTTCCTCTTCCTCAATAAGGTGCCAGGTCTCCACTGTAAGATCTGCTAACTTTTCAGCAGGAATGTATTGTAGGGCATTTACCAGTTTTCTGTATTCAATGGCATGATCTCTGAGCCCCAATCTTTGCTCCCATCAGTAACTCCGCCTCTGCTTCCATCTCCACCCATCCTTGTGCTTCCCCCCAACCCCCCCAAAGTTTTAGCTGTCCCAAAGAGACCAGACATTTCTAATCAGTCTAGGTTTTTGGCCAGCAATACATGGATCATTGATGTAGATGTCTGAAAGGCTTTATGCTTTTTACACTGACTTAAGAGATTAAAATAAAATCATCATCCATCTAATAAATAAGAAATTATCTCCGAGGATGGTGAGAGCTCAGGAAGGTCTTCAATGTCATGTGTCCACGGAAGACACTGGGCTGGTTGAGGGTTCATGACAGAGGACTGGTAAGGCTTCTCCTCCACTGGCGTCTTCATGTAGCAAAAAGCAGTGATGCTTTTTTTCACCATTTTCCCCAATAAGCAGATAAGAAAAAAAAACTGTAACAATTATAGGAACTCCAGTGTCGGGTACGATGGAGACTATTGTGGGGAGACAGGTCTGGTATCCGTAACTGACGGAACACACCTACACACACCTGGATGCAGATGACGAAGCACAGAGGTCATTAGGTAAATAGGAGGTCCACCCCGTGCCATTCATTTCTGACCAGTCTTTAAACTGTGGTCCACTGATTTCTTCTCCAGGTCACATCGGATAACCCCAAGCAGACAGAGTTCTGGACAGAATTTTGAAGGAAGGCCCACATAAGACAAAAAGCCTGCACAGGTGACGTCAGGCAGAGAAGGAAGGCCTGCTGGCCCATGCCTGGCAGCCCTTGCTGCGCCGAACTCAAGAAGTCCTTTTTCCCTCTGGCTGCTGCAGGCCACCTAGCAGAACTCCTCCTCTGGGCTCTTCAGACCACTGGAAGGAAGGAAAAACAGGTTAAGCTCTGCAGGCCACACTCCAGCCAGGCTGGGAAAACTGGCATGGGACAGAAACTTGGGGATGCACCAGCCCAAGTCACTGGGTTCTCTTGGGCAGTCAAGTCCACATTCTGCTGGTTTGACCACAGGGGCAGTAGCTCCTGAATCTGTGCTTTCAGCACCAAAGGAAAGAAGGGAACGGGGACACACATTGTTGAAAGCCTTCATTCAACTGGAGGTGATTCAGCCCCGTCTGCAGCCAGTTCCCTCATCAGCAGCGGCTTAGTGGGCAGCTCACGAGCTAGTCAAGGGCTATGGCAGCAGAATGGCTTCCTCTAAGGCCATGGGAGAATAGACCCCCTTATTTCTCAGTGGGTGGGCCCTGAGGGTATCCTCTGTGCCTGTCACAGCGAAGCAGGGTGCACCCAGTCCCCAGCAGCTCCTGAGTCCAGTCCAGCCTGGACGTCTTCCTGCACTGGTCTCTCCCAGGTTCCCTGGAGCTGGAGCGTACCCATCATCTTAAGAAGAGGGGCTTTTGCCTTGGCGGCCATCTCTGCCAGGTCAGACCCATCGCTGGGTTCAAAGCCAGCATTCTCTCAAAATGTAGGTAGAGAAGAAGTAACATTAACAAGAAATTTACTCCACCCTAAATGACTCTGCCAAGGTGCAAACTGAGGGTACAAAAATACTATCAATTTTCTTAAAAAGCCATACACAATTTTTTTCTATTGGTGTTAAAAGACCAAACAAAAATGTTTATCTTCATTAGCTCAATGCATGGTCCCCTAAGGTAGCAGAGGAAATGGGAGTGGGGATTTCAGAGGCCCTGGGTCTCATCCTAGCTCCCCTAGGGACTCAGATCTTCCATACAGGTCTTTGGCAGACTCAGTTTACCCATACTCTCCTCAAGACTACTTCGAGGATCAATGAATTAGCACATTCCTAAACCAAAAGAACCGCTCATGCACAATTACTACGGCTCTTGAAATGAAGATCAAGTAACCACGGCCCCTCGCCTTCAGTTCCCTCCAGGTCAGACCACCAGGAGGCCTAAGGAGCGCAGCAGGCACTTTCTCCCTGCCCTCTCCACACAACCTTGAGCTGACTGTTTAGTAGAGAAGCCACCCTCAGGTGGATGAGGCTGGGGTGATTGTCTCTTGACGAACCACTTCCTAAAAAGGAACGCTAAGTTTATGACGGTCTTTTTGGTCAGACAAGCATTCCAGAAACTCATTCATGTGTGACTTTTCAGAGCCTGTCTGGATTAATTCGCTATTTGACTCCAGGAGCCTGGAGCTAGGGATGCTCAGAGAAGGCTCTGGAGATGTGAGTCTGGCATCCTAGCCAGATGTCCAATCTTTTTCATGGATGTTGGAGAAAACGTTCGTGGAACAATGGTAAGCTGAACGAAGATCACAGGATTCTAAGAGTTCAGAGTCCTTCAAGACCCTCTAGAAGCCGCATCTCTCATTTCACTGCTGGGAAAGGGAAGATGATTTCTCAAGAGAAAGAGAAAGAACGTCTGTTGTGTGTCTCCAGTCTGTGATACACCAGGTTCTTTATCTCAGTACTTATTTAATTTGCACGACATCTTTTTAATGAGAAAACCAAGAGATGTTAAGTTACTTGTTAAAGGCCACATGGTCACAAGTAAGGATAACAGAGCCACCTTCTGAGGAAAAGACACATTGGAATAAACTGAACCTGACTTGGTAAGTAAGTGTCCTCTTCTTTTTCTCCCTTCTTTCTCCTTCACCCTGCAAGAACTTCTGCCCTGATTGGAGCAGACGGTCCTTTTCTCTACCCAACAGTGTCTCCCAAGGGAAAAGTCCTCCCTCGAGGCAGCCTCCTTACCTGTTTCTGAGTGGCAGCAAGCAGTCCTTCCCTTCAGGAGGGCGCTGGGCTTCTCATGCCGGCAGATGAGTGCCCGGCACCACTCACAGTGTTTTCGGACCTCACAGCAGCTGCAAAGGTGCAGAGAACACAGGCTGGGTCGGAGCCTGCCAGGAGCGCCCAGCTGGTGCAGGGTCTGCTGGAGGGGCCCGCCGGGAAGCTCCGGGCTCTACCTATCCTTCTCCGGGAGCTTCCAGAGGGACAATCACAGCACAGGGCTGAGGGCTTTGCGAGGAGGTGGTCTTTGGGGCCACTTGTGGAAGGATCCGTTGGCCACCCAAAAAGACCGGCTCTATGTGGCCGCTCCTCTCTGGGTTGGCCAAATGGGCTCCAGTTGACAGCGGGGACCAGTCACTCCCCACCCCCGACCCCCACCCCGGTGGCCCAGCTGTTTGCTCCATAAAGCAGCAGTTGGGTCACTTAGAACTACTGTCAGGGCTGGGCCAACACAGCCACTTCAGGCTGGCAGGGCTGTGTGGGCTCGGGATGGGGCCATCCATCAGGAGCAGCCAGCAAGCAGGGACTGTATGTAGACTGCATGGACCCACGGAAGGCATGAAAGAACGAGCCAAGCAGCCCCATGGCTTCAGATCCTTTTCTGAAGACTAACACTCTCTGGTGGTGGCAAACGCATCCTCTCAGTGCACCTGCTACCCATATTTCCAGGGAACATCGGGCCAGCGTTCTGGCCCAGTACTGGAAATACAACCCTCGGGTCTGTCCCTTTGCACAGCAACCCAATTGGAAGATACAGGCAAGCGAATGAGGCTAAGAACACCCGGAAAGGGGCTCAGGAAGGCTTCCTGGAAGATGCCAGGCAGCAACTGAGGTCTGGAGGGAAAGCAGAGGGAGTAACAGCAACAGTGGCTTTAGGATTTGCAGAGAGGGCGTGTGGCTGTTAACTGCAACAGGAGGCTTGGAGCCTTTTCCAGCTCCCTCTGGAACCCCTGCACAACCCCATCACAATGGGGAAGGCTCCAAGCCTTTGGCTCTGCTTTCCAGTCAAGGCCTATTTGCTGGCGACCTCCCGGGCTGTGTGCCCTTCATACCGCTCAGCTTTCACCAAAATCCCTCTTCACTTTGCTAACACCAATCAGACATCACAGTGATCAACTGCCGAGGTGGCCCTGCTATCTGGGAGCGCTGCAGATGGCTCCGGGAAGGCAGGCAGGTGGGGGACCCGGCCTCAGGGGCAGTGAAGACTTACTGTATCAGCACACATGTGATGATGAGGACAGCCAGGGCTACGATGGAGACCACCACCAAGGCGGTGATGGCCTGCTTCTTCTGGCTGGCAGCCACCACGGCCAGGAGGTCTGCGTGTTCACAGCGTGCACCGACGTACCCAGAGTGGCAGCTGAGGAAGACAGGGACATCAGCACACGCTCCAGGCAGAGGTCTCATTCGCCCTACTCCCCAGGAGGACTGGACTTGAGAGACCCAAGCCCTACAAAAAACCCCAAAGGGGCCCCTCCAGCCCTGGCTATTGGAGGCAAAGGTGTCGGTAAAATCAATCCGACTCCCCCTCATAGGCTTCTCTTGCTTGGAGAACGAGGTTACTCATCAGCTCATCATCTGCGGAGGCAAGGTGCTGCTGAAGCACTTTGTTATCATGGTTACTATGCCAGATCCTGGGGGAGTGAGGAAGGCAGCAAATGTGTCTAGGACATGAAGCTCATTTTGGCAGTTCATAAAAAAACCAGGTTATTTTTAAACTAAATGTGTGTATTCAGAATTCCCAGTGATGAGAGAAAGAAACTACACTAAACCAGCAGGAGACAAAGACTGTGGCTTGATTTTTATCTTCTTTGTCAGGGCTAATTAGTCCTGCAAGCATTTCCCAGGCGATCCAGCGCACAGGGGCACGTACTGGAGCAGAACCAGCAGCACTCTCGTAACTGTAGGACCTGAAAAGCCCCAGGGGTCTTACATTTGTGACTCCCTTAAACCTGGGCTTCCAGACCCCAGATGCCAGGAGTCATACAATAAATACAGGGTATTTCCTGGAGCATAGCTTTTGCTCAATGTTAACAAAATTTTAATCATTTTAATGTTAAAAGAACAGGTACTGTATGGGTTTAAGGCAAACAGGAGATGTTGCAAAAATGGCTGCGTAAGGCCACAACCTGGGATATTGGAGCACACAGCTTCGGTCTCTGACGCTGCTTAATGGAAAAGTTTCCCACTGGTGCTCTTTATTCCAAAGCTCAATTGCTATGTACCTCATTTAAAGGCATTTTTAGTTTGAATTCAGGTACTTGCTTTCAGTTAAAGATTAATTTACACTTGACCCATGTTTTCTCATTTAGTCTTTGCACAGAAAAGTCAAGTCATTTGCTTGAATAGATGGGGAAACAGTGGAAACAGTGTCAGACTTTATTTTTTGGGCTCCAAAATCACTGCAGATGGTGACTGCAGCCATGAAATTAAAAGACGCTTACTCCTTGGAAGAAAAGTTATGACCAACCTAGATAGCATATTCAAAACCAGGGACATTACTTTGCTGACTAAGGTCTGTCTAGTCAAGGCTATGGTTTTCCAGTGGTCATGTATGGAAGTGAGAGTTGGACTGTGAAGAAGGCTGAGTGCTGAAGAATTGATGCTTTTGAACTGTGGTGTTGGAGAAGACTCTTGAGAGGCCCTTGGACTGCAAGGAGATCCAATCAGTCCATTCTAAAGGAGATCAGCCCTGGGTGTTCTTTGGAAGGAATGATGCTAAAGCTGAAACTCCAGTACTTTGGCCACCTCATGTGAAGAGTTGACTCACTGGAAAAGACTGATGCTTGGAGGGGTTGGGGGCAGGAGGAGAAGGGGACGACAGGATGAGATGGCTGGATGGCATCACTGATTCAATGGACATGAGTCTGAGTGAACTCTGGGAGGTGGTGATGGACAGGGAGGCCTGGTGTGCTGCGATTCATGGGGTCACAAAGAGTCGGACATGACTGAGCGACTGAACTGAACTGAACCATGCCAAGGAGGCTCAGGAGGTAAAGAATCTGCCTGCAATGTGGGAGACCCTGGTTCCATTCCTGGGTCAAAGAGATCTCCTGGAGAAGGGAATGGCCACTCACTCCAGTATTCTTGCCTGGAGAATTGCTTGGACAGAGGAACCTAGTGGGCTACATAGGGTTGCAAAGAGCCAGACTCTGCCAAGGAAGAGATAGAAACACATTCCCAGATCTGTGGACCCCAGGGTCTGGATTCCGGCTCACTCAGCAGGCTGCTGCCCCAGTATACTATCCGGGATTGGGATAAAAACACTGCAGATTAAGCTCTTGATCTTGAAACAGTAAAGGAGATTTGAGGTTCTAGGTCCAACAGTGCAGGGTTCTCCACAGACCTAAGGAGAGAGCAGGCTCTGGGGAGGAGGAAGATGCAGGAGCTCTGGCAAGAAGACTTTGCTTGAAAAAGGATCTGGACCATGGACGTGTGAATAAGAGCACAGGCTCTCACAGGCTCAGGCTAGGAGGGAGATGACTGGGGGGTTATGAAACAGGGACAAGTTTTTTTTTTTGTTGGTTGGTTTTAATAACAGGATCACGTGAAGGGCAAAGTCAGGAAACAGCTCACCCTGTAGGCGGGGGAGAAGACAAAGGCACTCGTCCCTTCCCACCAGGAGAAAGCTAAAGTGTGGACTGAACTTGAGACTGAGAGGCGATAAACAGCAGACACAAATGAAGCTGTGTCTACAGAGAATGTTGCAAAGGGTGCCCCTCCAGCCATTCTGAGTTTTCACTCTGCACGCTGATGGCTCTCACCTGGGTGGTGGGCTTCCTCCTCCTTTCATTTAGCATCCAACACCCCATATCTGCAGGACCCTAATCTACCCCCTCTACTTTATCT
Organism: Redunca redunca; assembly: GCA_006410935.1. Lineage (NCBI taxonomy): Eukaryota > Metazoa > Chordata > Mammalia > Artiodactyla > Bovidae > Redunca > Redunca redunca. The sequence continues at coordinate 114,084 of SJYQ01002220.1, forward strand.
TCTGTCACTTAGATTTCAGCCAACCCATCAGTCCCCCGCCCCCCAGTGCCAACTAAACTAGTGCCAGCAGCTCACAGACACTCAGGACACACCTGTTTGTGAATGAATGATTACCTTCCCCTTGTCCATCTCAGCTCCTGCTACCTTCTCTGCCTGTGACATTATTCCTCACTTCCTTCCTCAAACTCCATCTCAAAGATCACATTCTCCAAGAAGATATAATTTGAAGACTCACTCATTCATTCATCCATCCATCCATTTTCCAAAGCTCTTTCCATGGATCTCTATAGCCTGTCTTTCCCTAAAGGCCCTTAGGAATATGCCCACCTCTGTGACTGCCCTTCCTGCCAGTTTCACTGGAGGCCAGCCTCTAAGCTCCTGCAGGCAAGACCGAGCTCTACAAAATTTCTGGTGAACCACTGAACAGAAGAGGGTTGGGGAGCCTGGGCTTTGTTAGACGTCTAACCAGGAATTGTGGCCAAGTCAATGAGACTTCTCTGTAGTTGGGTGTTGGTGTTGCTTCCTCCTAGGGAGGGGAGTGTGATGATGATTTGCACAGCCATTTATGAAAGGTCCAGGCCATAGGAGACTCAGTTTCACCCAGCTTAAACTCCTCTAACCCACAGGCTCTGGGAGAGGAGGATTCAAACATCTCCTCAACTGCTTGGTTCTAGAAACCCTATGAACTAACATATCAATGCTGGGGACTCCAAGAAATCCTATTTAAATAAAAGAGTGGGAGCCTAGTGCTAATTACAACATTAGCTTATTGAAGGCTATGCTAAACTCCTACATGAATCATCTCTGTTAATCCCAACAATAACAACTGCATGTGAGGTCTGGGCTGCTATTTACCTTGTTTTACAGATGGGGAAAGAGGGTGGGGAGTAGATTCTAGAGTTTAAAAACTAAGGATCTTAACTGTGAAGGAGACCTTTCTGGTGTAATGCAAATTGATTTGGAAGACACTCTGGGATATTGATTCAATGGCAAACTCACAAACTACATAGCAAAAGGGAAGATGGGCTGCTGACTGCACTGTAAGGAGGTCTTTCTGCTGTGGATATAGCCAACTGCAAAGATGCCCCTAAACAATGCCATCTTGACTCACCAGGAAAGACAGCCCTGAGACTGAGTCACACTTTGCTGACTTTCTTGTTCTTCCTAACGTGAGTGCTGGGCCCTTCACAACCAGCCTTGCCTCAGAACTGCTCTAGTGGAGGTCCGAGCCCATTAAGAATGTCTTCATGCCAAAAAGAATGCCTCTTTGTCCCCTTAGGGTCACAGCTGCAAACACTCAAACCCCAGTCTCATTGAAATAGGGTGCTCAGCATGTTTCTGATGAAACCTTCCCTGGTGAGGCAAGAGAGTTACGTGAGTTGTTGCCAAATAGTGGGTTGGCGAAAAAATTCATTTGGATGTTTCTGTAAGACCTTTTGGCCAACCCAGTACATGAGACTCTAGGTCACAGCCTAGGTGAGCTCTTAGAGTAGCGAGTCTTAGCACCAACCAGCCCAACTGCACTGGGAGGCAGAATAGCCTGGGGTTTAGATACTCGAGCTTTCCCCAGGACCTCCCAGATCAAAGCCTCTCTGAAAATGGGGCCTGGGCGTCTTAAAGAAAAGGCTGAAGGTATTCTGATGAGGCCAAAGTTGAAAGCCACCATGAAGGCTGACCAGTGAAATCAACTCTAGCTGCACATTGGAATGGCCTGGGGAGCTTCAAAAAAAAAAACTTGATGTCCAGGCCACACCCCAGACCAACTAAGTCAGAGTAAGGACTGGAGTAAGGACTGACATCAGTATTTTTAAAGCTCCCAGATGATTCCAACGGGCAGCCAGGGTTAGACTTTCTAAGGAAATTTAGACTTGCTGGTTTGGGGATGGACAGAGGTCCTTTTTTTCCCCTGCACCACTCATCTGTAATATAGGCAGGCTTCTCAGTTGCTCTTTACTGGGGGAGGGGGGAACAAGAAAAGGTTTGGTGACAAACATTTTTTAAAAATTTCCTAAGCTTCTACTAATATTAGACTTAATTATGCCAATTATTATAGCATAAATCACACAATGAGGGGAAGCATCACCTCACCTGGTTACAAATGACTCACGCTTGACTCAGCTGCTGTCTCGACCTCAGGTAGGCACCAGATCCCACCTGGCTGCACATCAGAATCACCTGGGAAGCTTTGGAAAATGCCAAAGCCATGGCCACACCCTTGGAGATGCCCCTGACCAATTGGTCTGGGCACCCAAGTGACTCTAATGTGTGGCCTGGCCTGAGAACCACTGAGGCAGAATGGTCATTTAAGCTACAGACTCGAGAGCAACACTCCAAAGTCTGCCCCTTTCCCCTCTCCCTCTTCCTCTCTCTCTGGGCATTTCCCCAGGGTGGGAGCTGTACAATGGGTCTTCTCATTCAGGTGCAGGAGAAACCCAAGATGCAGCACCTCTGTTTAAGAAAGGAATCTGAATAAAATAGGAATTATTCTGTCACCACGGGGAATGGCAAATGTATAAGCATGAACATTTTTTAATACCATTTGATCATTCAATTTCATCTGTTGAGAGTGGGTATTGTCAAACACAAGGAATGCTGAGTTTGTCTTCATAATTTTGAAAATGAGCCTCTGGAATCATATACAGGCTGTTTTCCCCAAATAAGAACCGAAAAGAAAGTAGTGCCCCCAAAAAGACAGGGCAAAGTGCATCACAGGAGGGGCAAGGATCCTGTCTGAGCTGAGAAGCCATTGGTGGCTGAAGATGAGGGGCAATGTGCTCCAACCAGGGGGGCCCTGGGACCTTCTCTGCTGTGTGCTGATTCAGTCTGGAGGTGGCTTTGGTGCTTTCTTGGGAGCAAACGACAATAATTACATGATGAACAATATGCCTCTCTTTCTCCTCTGCTCAGGGCTTTCAGACCTTCTAGCCCTGTCCAGCTGCCCAGTTTTTCCCCCTAAGTCCCCTTTGCACCTGGTTCACAGTGCCTTTTAAAATTTTAAAGAAATGGTGATAATGCATGTAGAGCCGTGCTCTTACAATTTTTTTTCTTCTTAAGGAAAATATCCTCTAATCAGAAAAATAATGGTTCTAAGCAAATTGGAAAGTACATAAATTATAAGAGAGTGGAGAGAAAAAGAAAGTCCACATCACTGCACATCTGACCACCTCAAAGTCTGACAAGTAAGTACTTCTTCTATATAGTTTTCTTAACATAGTTAAGATTTTTAAAAAATATTATTTTGTATCAATTTTTCATTTGACATCTCACCATTTTACTATGTCATTAGAAACATGCAGGAGTTGTTTGAAATGGTTGTAAAGTAATTTATACAGAGTTTGCTTCACTGAACCCTTACCATTTAGACTGCATCCAATTTTGATTTCATAAATAATGCTAATAGATTATCTTTGTGTACACACTTTGCTTGCGTTTGAGATTACTTCCTATCCTTATGGGATAGGATCCCATAAGTGGGCACAGCACGGTATAGTGAGTGAGTGAGTGAGTGAGTGAAGTCGTTCAGTCGTGTCCGACTCTTTGCGACGCCATGGACTGTAGCCTAACCCGGTTCCTCCGTCCATGGGATTTTCCAGGCAAGAATATTGGAGTGGGTTGCCATTTCCTTCTCCAGGAGATCTTCCCGACCCAGGGACTGAACCCAGGTCTCCTGCATTGTAGGCATGGTATAGACTTGGAGCCAAATTGTCATGGGTTTGAATCCCATTCCCCATTTAATGCCTGTGTGACCTTGAGCAAGTTACTTAACCTCTCTGTGCCACTGATTCTGTGTCAGTAAAACACAGAGTAACAGAACTTACCTCATAGAGTTATGAGCATTAAGTGAGTTAATATCTTGTGAAGTGCCTGACACAAAGGAAGAGCTGTATGAGTGCTAAAAATGTAAATAAAAGAATGAGAGCATTTTAAAGGCTCTTGAGAGACACTGTCTTCATAAACAATGATGTACTCTCTGGCTGGAGGCTAGTGTTCTGAATTTTAGTCAAGGCTTTTGGCAGGGACCCTAAGATAAAGTCTTTAATATGGGGGCCAAGGACCAAATTGACCAAAGTTAGGGACTAAGGTTTTAGAAAAATATTTATACCAACTTGCCTTAACCATGGGGTTGTGGTGGGAGTGGGGACATTGAGCCACAGGACACTTGTATTGGGTTTACCCATTCTTGGCCTGGGGGTTTCCCCAGAAGCTCAGCTGGTAAAGAATCCTCCTGCAATGCAGGAGACTTTGGTTTGATTATTGGGTTGGGAAGATCCCCTGGAGAAGGGATAGGCTACCCACTCCAGTATTCATGGGCTTCCCTGGTGTCTCAGATGGTAAAGAATCCACCTGCAATGTGGGAGACCTGGGTTCCATCCCTGGGTAGGGAAGATCCCCTGGAGGAGGGCATGGCAACCCACTCCAGTATTCTTGCCTGGAGAATCCCCATGGACAGAGGAGCCTGGCAGACTACAGTCCAAGGGGTCGCAAACAGTTGGACACGACTGAGTGACTAAGCACACATTCTTGGCTTCAAGAACAAGATTTGTCATGACCGATGCTTTTGAACTGTGGTGTTGGAGAAGACTCTTGAGAGGCCCTTGGACTGCAAGGAGATCCAACCAGTCCATTCTGAAGGAGATCAGCCCTGGGATTTCTTTGGAAGGAATGATGCTAAAGCTGAAACTCCAGTACTTTGACCACCTCATGTAAAGAGTTGACTCATTGGAAAAGACTTTGATGCTGGGAGGGATTGGGGGCAGGAGGAGAAGGGGACGACTGAGGATGAGATGGCTGGATGGCATCACTGACTCGATGGACGTGAGTCTGAGTGAACTCTGGGAGTTGGTGATGGACAGGGAGGCCTGGCGTGCTGCGATTCATGGGGTCGCAAAGAGTCGGACACGACTGAGCAACCGAACTGACTAAACTGAAACTGATAACCTCTCTGCTTGGGGCACTTGGGGAGGAGTGTACTGGAGGGGTAGGGGCTTCCTCATGGCACATGGTCTACTTGACTTTCACTGTTCCTTCAGCAGGACTTGAATCCTTCAGCTGTGGTCATGGTTAACAACGGACTAATCACCATGGTGACGGTGCTGATGAAGGCTACTCTTATACTCGGCTGGGAACTGGGCTTGCATGTTCTCCAATGCTCTAACAGCACCTTCTGTAGTAATTCAATAGATGAATGGATGAAGACGTGGCACATATATACAACAGAATCCTACTCAGCCATAAAAAGAAGTAAATAAGTCATTTGCAGGAACATGGCTACAACTAGAGATTATCATACTAAGTGAAGTATGTCAGAAGGAGAAAAGGCAAATACCATATGATATCCCTTATATGTGGAATCTAAAATACAACACAAATGAATTTATCTACAAAACAGAAACAGACTCAGAGACAGAACAGACTTATCTGTTGCCAAGTATCAGTGGGTGGGAGAGGGATGCGCTGGGAGTTTGGGGTTAGTAGATGCAAACTATTACACAAAGAATAGACAAACAAGTCCTACTGAACAGCATGGGGAGCTCTATTCAATATCCTGGGATAAACCATAATGGAAAAGAATATAAAAAGAATATATACATGTATATAACTGTTACTCTGCTGTACAGCAGAAATTAACACAATACTGTAAGTCAACTCTACCTCAATAAACAATAAATTTAAAAATAACTTTCTGTGATGATGCAAATAGTGTCTGTATGTGTGGCATCTAATATAGTAGCCACTCGCTGCCCAGAGGTAGTAAGTACCTGAAATGTGGCTAGCGAGACTGAAAAATGAAATTTTAATTGAATAAGTTAAATAGCTTCACAGGGCAAGTGGCTCCTGCCTTGGGCAGCAAAAGCTCTACATGCGTTATGGTCACTGGGGCCTCCTTACAATCCTGAGAAATACTCATCTCCCCACCTTATACACAAAGAAACTGAGGCTTAATGGTGCTGAGTCACTTGGGTCTGTCTGACCTTGAAATTTATGCCTTTACCTGCTGTGTGACCCCGCCTGGTGTGTGACCCTCAGTATCTGCTTCCGGTGAGGGCAGAGAGAAGGCGTGCACTTCCTCAAGACCTGTGGTTGGGCGATGTCCTAAGTCTCCCCCCAACCCCACCACCTGCTGGCTGTTGAGGTGACAGATCTACGTGAAGTGGCTTAAGCGCCAGCAGGAAAACCGCCCCCAACCCTGGTCTCTCGGGAGGCACGTTCTCGGCTGCGTGGGCAGTCTGCGGGCTTACTGAAGGCGGTCACCCCTCCCTGGGTGTTCGACTGTTCAGATCCCAGTGGATGGCTCTGTGGCCAGAGCCAGGTGGAATATTTTCCTTGGCCGACAGCAACGTGCTTTCACACTTTGCTGTGGGAAAGTCGGGGAGTTCAGTCACCGAGGGGCATTTTGGACTGTGAGACACTTCAGCGAACTGCCACTGGCTGCCAACCCTGGAACCCTGAAAACCTGTCCCCTGGTGGCTTCCTGCATCTGTTTTCCTTTGTTTGAAGGTTCCTGCAAGCAGCAGAGCAACGCTTTGCAGAATTTGCCTCAGGGGAAAAAAAATGGTGCTTGAGTCCTAACCTTGCATTTCTCTGGTTTTACTAACTGCCTTTGGAAATTCTTCGCCTATTTGTTTTCTAAAGTGGTCGGTGCCTGCTGCTGTTGCTGCTGCCGCTGCCGCCGCCGCCGCTGCTGCTGCAGCTGCTGCTAAGTCGCTTCAGTCGTGTCTGACTCTGTGCGACCCCATAGACGGCAGCCCACCAGGCTCCCCCATCCCTGGGCCTAGCAGGGATTTATTAAAGAGAGACCATAAAATACAATCTAGGATTCATGTGGAACATAAATATTTCAGGATGATGTTCACTATCTTTGGCAATTTCTGACTAGTTATTTGTTTTAACTTTTTTCTTAATTTCATATTTTAGTGTGAGATGTCATTTTAACTCTGGAGACCCAAAGACTATTGTTCTTATGGAAAACAAAGCTTAAGAGCCTACAATATTCTAGAAAGGACTCCCTCTTTTCAGACTATAATCTTGGGCCCCTGTGGGTTTTCCTTGTAAGTCCATGACTGACAAGCCTTTAACCTCAAGGTTTGTGAGTTTTACTGACTAGGATGAGTGTGTCAGTTCCCCCAGAGCTAGGGCGGTTCTTAAGGGCAGGAACAGCAGGCTTTGCTTTCTCTGCGTAGACTCAGAATTTCTGATCTAGTGGCAATAAATGAATTAGAACACTCTTCTAAGTACTGAAAGTACAAAAAGGTATAAGGTATGGTCCTGCCCTCAGCAAGTTTAGAGACTCACGTGGCGACAGAAATGATCAAAGCTGGTTGCTGTGAGCAGAAAAGAAGGGCGACAGGATGATGGACTGGCGGCAGCTTTAGTGTCAGGGAGCAGTGGGCAGAGGTAGAAACTGAGGAACTGGAGAGGGCAGGCTGTGCTCCAGAGAAGCTGGGTGTCTGCTTGGAGTTGTAAACCTGACTTCCAAAATGCAAGCAATTAATTAAAACCACCAAAGAATAATTCAGATTCATCTACCGCTACATGAAATACGTCTGTGCGCTGAATACCGCCCCCAGGCCGCCAAGACCCAATGGGGAAACTGAGGTAAAGACGAGGTCAAGTCTTGCATGGCCATGCCTCCCCAGAGACGGTCAGCTTCCCCATACTGCAAAAGCAGATTCTGTAGACTCTGCCCTTGACCCAGAGGAAGGAATCCTTGAGAGTCTGTGCACAGGGCAACAAGGTTGGTAATGACCCTGACGTTCCCCTGGAGGAAGGTTTGCCTGCAAAGGGACAGTGCCAATACCTTTCCTGGAAACAAAAGCTTAGCTTTTTGAGGTGAACTCTGTGAGGCTAAGGCAGAAAGAGTGTCCTCCGGGGCAGCAAAACAGAACATGGGTTTGGGGGGCTAGAACTGATGGGGCTGAATCCCAGCTCCACAGTATATGGGCTCTGGGCCTCCGGGCAAGTTGCCGAACTTCTCTGAGCTTGACTGAGTGAGTGAAGTCGCTCAGTCGTGTCTGACTCTTTGCAACCCTGTGGACTGTAGCCTACCAGGCTCCTCCGTCTGTGGGGTTCTCCAGGCAAGAATACTGGAGTGGGTTGCCATTTCCTTCTCCAGGGGATCTTCCCGACCCAGGGATCGAACCCAGGTCTCCCGCATTGCAGGCAGACGCTTTACCCTCTGAGCCACCAGGGAAGCCCTCTCTGAGCTTAAGCCTTCTGATTTACACAATAAGGGCAAGAATCTCTACTTGAGAGGAAGGATGAGAGAACGGCATGAGTCACTGTATGGGGAGCTGGGGCTGGCACACAGTTACAGTTTTTACCCAGAGCTTGCTATTATTATTTATAGTAATAGTTACAGTGTGAGTGGGGAGAGAGATGGCCAGCTGTCCAGAAAACCAACATTAATGGCATGTAAATGTGATGGGCAACGATCTCCTTGAGCCAAAAGCAGAGCCTGGCACCCAGGCTGAGGAGAACAAGAGCGCCCCCCACGGCCCACTCTCAGAAGGCTTCCAGCAGCCACTGGGCTCAGCCACAGGTAGGGCTATTGCTCTGGGTCTCTCTGACCCAGGCTCAAGCCTGCCAGCTCTCAACATTTAGAACAGCCCCTGCTCTGGTGGAAACACTAACCTGACACAGTTTTGGCCAGAACTGTCCTCTCTCTCCAAAGAAGACCCTCTCATCACGTAGCCGGGAGTAGCCTGAGGTCTTGGCACTAGAGATGACTGGAAGGGAGAAGACCCTCCACCTGCTGCACTAGAGACTTCCTGAGATCTGAGCTAAAAAGTCACACTTCCTTCAGGGCCAGTGTTTTTCCACAATGATCAGGCTAGTAACAAACACAGTCCCATCAGTCCCCAAGGCTCCCATGTGTATTTTCATAAGAGTGGTAACCATGAATGACAGTGACTCTTGTCATCAGCATGCTTTGTATTTATGGGGTGGGCAGGAGGGCTCTTGGCTCTGCAGATGTGACCTGGGGCCTTATCCAGTTTTCCTGGAGGAAGGTGGCCAGTGTGCCCCTCCAAGTGAGGCCCAGAGGCACCCCAAGGGGCCACTGCACAGTCTCACACAGTTGCACCTCAGGAAAAGGAGAGTCCCAGCCACCACCACTTACTGTGGCAGGCTCTCCTAGTCCCCTCGGCTATTCCTCGGATACCCTTCAGCATTGTGGATAAGAAAGCAGCTTTAGGAGCCAGACCAGCCAGGTCTGAATGTGCACTCTCCTCTGTGATAAGGGCACAACCTCTCCATGCCCTGGGGTCATCATGAGAATTACATGAGTTAACACGTGGATTGTGCTTAGAACAGTGACTGGCATGAAGCAAAGCTCAATAAACGCTGGCTTTTTATTAACATTTAGTACTATTTACCAGCACCAGTGACTTCCCAGGTGGCGATGGCGGTAAAGACCCCACTGCCAGTGCCAGAGATGTGTGTTCGATCCCCCAGGTTGGGAAGATCCCTTGGAGGAGGGTATGGCAAGCTACTCCAGTATTCTTGCCTGGAGAATCCCCATGGACAGAGGAGCCTGGCAGGCCATGGTCCATAGGGTCACAAAGAGTTGGACATGACTAAAGTGACTTCGCACACACACATACTGGTACTATTAGGTTGGATCATATGAAATTGCTGACTTCCATTTTCCACCTATAAAAATGGCATTTTCATAGAGATGGATGGTTCTTAAAGGGGGTGGAGGACAAGTTTGCCTCCTCCACAAAGCGCCCCACCCCAGGGTACATTTGGCAATGGCTGGAGACATTTTTGATTGCCACGACTGTTGGTGGGGAGTGGTACTGGCACCTGGTGGGTAGAGGCCAGGGATGCTAACATCCTTCAGCCACACAGGCGTGCCCACACAACAAAGGGTTACCCAGCCCCAAATGTCCACAGTGCCAAGGCTGAGTACAGGGCCAACTTACAGTATTCCACCATGCACAGGTTAACTTTCTTAAAACATCACTTTCCCAAACTGATGGCTCCCACTGGCTAGAGAATAAAGGCTCACTTCCAACAGGCCCTGGCCTCCAACTCACCTGCAGGTCTGCCTCCTCCCTGCTGTGGCCGCACTGACCCATAACAGTATAGTACAGCTAATAAAATAAGCCGGAAGTGCATGCAAAGGGTTGGGATGCATGCGTGTCCAGGCCTGGAGTAACTTCTCTACTTTCCCTGTCAGCCTAAGTCCAACAGCTGCTCTAGAAGGCTTTACTTCTGTGCCTTTCTTGCCCAGTCGGGCTGACCATTGCAATCACTGGTGGCTTTTACCTAATGTGACTCCTGGGTCCCTTTCCTAGAGATTCTGGTTCAGTGGGCGTGGATGGACTCAGCTATATTTTAAGAAGCAACCCTCCCTGCACCCCACTCCCCACCTACCCCCGCCCCACCTCATGCTGGGCCTGCTATGCCCATCTTTGTTCCCAAGTTGTTCTGTCCTGTTGCCAATCAGGCACACCAACCCTTTGTGTGCCCTTCTGGCTTCTTTTATTAGCTGTGCGGTAAAGATGCCGGAGGGCACAGACCTCATCTCAGAGATACTGGGCACTCAAAGGGATCCAACCCAGTGTCTTGCTCTCCAAAAATTCTAAGTAGTGAATTAAACTTGAATCCAATATTAGGAGTTTGGGATTAACAGATATATACTACTATATATAAAATAGGTAAATAATAGGGACCTACTGTATAGCACAGGGAACAATATTCAATATCTTATAATAACCTATCATGGAAAAGAATCTCAAGAAGAATACATGTATTATATATATAAGTATATAACTGAATTGCTTTGCCACACACCTGATACTAACACAACACTGTGAATCAACTGCGCAGGGGCGCTCAGTCATATCTGACTCTTCTGCAACCCCTCGGACTATAGCGCACCAGGCTCCTTTGTCCAAAGGATTTTTCAGGCGAGAATACTAGAATGGGTTGCCATTTCCTCCTTCAGGGGATCTTCCCCACCCAGAAATGGAACCCTCACCTCTGGTGTCTCCTGCATTAGCAGGCAGGTTCTTTACCACTTGAGCCACCTGGGAAGCCCAAATCAACTATATTTCAATTTTAAAAAAAAAGGAAAAACCTCACTTGAATCCAGGAAGTTTTAGACTTTGTTGAACCCAGGAGCCACCTGAGATGCTTGTTAAAAATGCAGACACCCAGGCTCCACGTCCTAAGAATCCAGCCTCAGCGCCTCTGGGCCGGGACCAGCAGGGCTGCAGCAAGCTGCCCCTCGGCCCACTGTTCTGATTCTCCATTATGTCTGGCTCCAGGGCTCTCAGGCGGCTCTGGCACAGCTTGTGGAGGTCAATGCTGTTTTAAGTGGTGGCTGGGGAGCCTGCAGCCCCAGCACTGCAGACCGCAAGGGACACTTACACACACGCTGGCTTCTCCTCCTGCACCAAAAACCTGCAGGTTCCATGGAAGCAGAACTGACTGTGGGAAGCTGGGCAGTCATTAAAATGGGACACCACAGCTGCAGCCACGGGCGGGTCTGCTGGGGAGAGAGAAGACATTTGGCTCAGATTCAAGGCACAGCAAGACATCCCACCGGTCCCCACCCCGCTGGAGAAGGAGCCCGGATGGCTGGGGTTTCTAGTCCCTACCAGCATCTCCTCCTCAGCTCTCATGAATTATCTAACGGCCAGTCCAGAACCTGCTTGTGAGCCTTCCAGGGGGCTTTACTTACTTAGCTTTGTAGGGAACAAAACAGTCTCCCCAAAAGCCTCAGTGTAATTCAGAGATATCACAGCAATTTTACTATTTAAAGCCTATTCCCCAAGAACGACCTAATTCTACTTTTGCAAAATGATAGAGATCATTTTTTTTTTAAAGACAGCCTCCATAAAAATCTGTTTTAAAGGCAGGAAACTGAAGAAAGTTACAAAAGAGTACTATTTAACCATTCAGTTGATGCTGAGGAAGAATTATGATGCAAAAAGATGTTCATGATACGTAACTGTAAGAGAAGTGGTGCATTTCCAGTGTGGTCTGTATAGTATGATTCTATGCAAACACACAGAAATTTAGACCTGAAGAAGTCTGGGAAGGATTTACAGAAACATGGCGGCAGGGTCTCTCTGGGGTGGTGGGATCAGTTGTGATCATGCTGTGAAGATGACTTAATGTATACAAGTCCACCTGAGAGAGGCACAGGCAGGACTGGGAAAGCCAGGGTGGCGGTGGGGAGAGGTAACAGAGTCGGGTCCACTCGGAGCCCTGTGACTCTCAGGAGCTTGGGGCATCATTAGACCTCTCAGGCTGCTCAGAAGCCCTGTAAGGGACCACATGTCACCTACTGACCAGCCCAAAGGGATTTATTAGACTCCAATAGCCCTGTTTTGTCCAAATAACCCTTCAGACACAGTAGGTAGCTATTTCAAGATGGCATGACAGATGTTTTTGTTGCATCTTTCAAAAGGTTCTCTTATATTCGTGTTTGGGCATTTAGGGAGTAGGTCGTTCTCATATATTTTTTGCAGGGGAAAATATATGTGCATGGAGCTCTTGTGTTTTTGAGAGAATTAAACTCTAATTTCATATTGTAAGATTTTCAACCATCATGAAATAGTAAACTCATGCTGCTATCTATTTATGATTTGCTTCTAGAAGTATCACAATTGTGGAAAACTCATAATTCTCATGGAAAAAACAGAGCCTAAAGAGCACAGCTTTGATGCTTTCAAATTATGGTGCTGAAGGAGACTCTTGAGAATCTCTTGGACTAAAAGGAGAATAAACCAGTCAATCCTAAAGAAAATGAACCGTGAATATTCATTGGAAGGACTGATGCTGAAGCTCCAATACTTTGGCCACCTGATGTGAAGAGCTGATTCAATGGAAAAGAGCCTGATGTTGGGAAAGATGGAAAGCAAAAGGAGAATGGGGAGGCAGAAGATGAGAGGTTAGGTAGCATCACCAATTCAATGGAAATGAAATTGAACAAACTCCAGGAGAGAGTGAAGGACAGGTACGCCTGGCATGCTACAGTCCATGGGGTCACAAAGAGTTGGACATGACTTAGCGACTGAACAACAAAAAAAACCCCAGCAGAATCCTTGATGCAGAGCCCTTAGAAGTCATGACCTTGGGCTGAGGAGGCAGAAAGACATGGATTAGGGTCCTGCCTCTGCTGCCTGGATGCCATTCTGAGCTTCCACCTCTGTGACACGGCGAGTCCTCTGCCTCGTGGTGGCTCTGAGGTTGAGCGAGGCCAAGCGTATTAAGTACTATGCTCACTGTTAGCTCTTCTGTTATCAGCACCCACAATCCCATGATGCTAATGAGTCCTCACATGTGACCAGACCACTCTTAATATATAATCTCCTCCTCTCCCCATAAGTTCAGTTCAGTTCAGTTCAGTTCAGTTCAGTCGTTCAGTCGTGTCCAACTCTTTGTGACCCCATGAACCGCAGCACGCCAGGCCTCCCTGTCCATCACCAACTCCCAGAGTTCACCCAGACTCACGTCCATTGAATCAGTGATGCCATCCAGCCATCTCATCCTCAGTCATCCCCTTCTCCTCCTGCCCCCAATCCCTCCCAGCATCAAAGTCTTTTCCAATGAATCCGCTCTTCGAATGAGATGGCCAAAGTACTGGAGCTTCAGCTTTAGCATCATTCCTTCCAAAGAAATCNCATAGCCTTGACTAGATGGACCTTTGTTGGCAAAGTAATGTCTCTGCTTTTGAATATGCTGTCTAGGTTGGTGATAACTTTCCTTCCAAGGAGTAAGCGTCTTTTAATTTCATGGCTGCAGTCACCATCTGCAGTGGTTTTGGAGCCCCCAAAAATAAAGTCTGACACTGTTTCCACTGTTTCCCCATCTATTTCCCATGAAGTGATGGGACCAGATACCACGATCTTCATTTTCTGAATGTTGAGCTTTAAGCCAACTTTTTCACTCTCTTCTTTCACTTTCATCAAGAGGCTTTTGAGTTCCTCTTCACTTTCTGCCATAACGGTGGTATCATCTGCATATCTGAGGTTATTGATATTTCTCCTGGCAATCTTGATAAGTTCACTGCAGTGCAACTAAAAGTCTGGGGATGCCTTTCAGTCACTGAAGACAGTGACTGTCACATGTGAAGACCAGCAGAGAAGCCCAAAGCCAGGTGAAGGGGGCAACTCAGGACAGTTGGCCAGCCCTGCTCCTGCCTGCAGCACGTCTCTGCCCAGCAGTTGCCTCCAGGACACGGGGGCTGATAACAGTTAACCTGCGAGTCCTGGGCCCAAGTGATTCATGAGTGGCTTGGCCACTTGCTGGCAGCAGACACTGGGATGATAAGTCGAGGCTGAAAGGGTCTGCTGTAGGTCACATAACCAGCATTTCTGTACTCACTAAACTCGTCAAGGGGCAAATATGGAGAAGGGACTGAAGACCAGTGGATCTGATTTGATTAGATGTCGAAAAAGGCTTTTGATAAGCTCTATAAAAGGCCTTTTAGACAACCCTCTGGAAGTGGCTATTGCGAGTCCCTTGTCAGGGCTCACAGCCAGGCTCCTTCACGTGTAATCTGTGGGCCAACAGCTTCACATCCCTGCAGCTTGTCAGAAAGGCAAGTTCCTGGGCCCCACCCTAGACTAAGGGATTAGGATCCCTGGGGTGGGGCCTAGGAATTTATGTGACAAGCTGCCCAGCCCAAGTGATTTTTTTTTTTTAAGTCAGGTTTATTGAGACAGAATTGACATACAGTACCTTTTGCCCTCCAGGTGATTCTGATGGGCACTCATCACCATAACCAAGCTAGTATCACAGGAAACAATGGAGAGAGACAAGAGGCCTCTCAGAAGAGTAAAACAATAGGGTTCCTGAAAGGGACCCTTGTTGGAGCTGACCATCTTCCAGCTCTCCAAGCTCCTCTGTGATACTAGAGCCTAGAATCCGCTGACGGTCTTGGTGGTGAAGTGTCAGGTCAACAGAAACATATTAAAAGGAACACTTAAGCTGTCTGTGGGAATACTACTCCCCAGAGCTGATGGGGCAGAAGACTCACTGTCGCGATCTTGTTTAACCTGTATCTATGGACGTTTTGCCTCATCTCATAAATGACTTGAGGCTTTATAAAAATAGGTACCACAGAAAGGAGATGCAAGTGGGAAAGGTGTGTGTGTGTATGAGGGAAAGAGAGAGAGAGATGGAGAGGGAGGGAGGGACTGTTGGGTGGGTGGGGGGAAGGAGAGAAGATACACAGAAAGGACAGAGGGAAGGATAGACAGGTGGAGAGATGGGGGTGGAGGAGGGAAGTGGGGGAAAGAGGCAGAAACAGAGAGACCGACAGAGACAGGCAATGAGAATGGGAAGGGCAGAGCAGACAAAGGAATACAAGGGCAGGGGTCTAAATGAACCAAGAAGTCAGGTATCAGGTTACACATGAAGACACATCAGAGTCCTGGGCACGTGCTGATGTTCCACGCCTCCAGGCCATCTAAGCAAGGATGCACACAGTCCATTAGATAGAAATGTACTCATTTTGCTGGAGAAGGAAATGGCAACCCACTCCAGTACTCTTGCCTGGAAAATCCCATGGATGGAGGAGCCTGGTAGGCTACAGTCCATGGGGTCTCGAAGAGTAGGACACAACTGAGCAACTTCACTCTCACTTCACTTTCATGCAATGCAGAAGGAAATGGCAACCCACTCCAGTATTCTTGCCTGGAGAATCCCAGGGACAGAGGAGCCTGGTGGGCTGCCGGTTATGGGGTCGCACAGAGTCAGACATGACTGAAGTGACTTAGCAGCAGCAGCAGCACCCATTTTGCATATGCAGGACAGGCTCAGCTTTGCCCGAGTCTATGGTCAGAGGGCAACTTCTACAGCTGCTTTCGAAGGGGACTTCAAGTGTTACGGGGAACAACATCTTCCAGGAAGGCAGCGCAGAGATACTTGTCTATGTCACCATCTGCGGTTCAACAGCTAAGAGCCAAAGAGCCCAGGCGATGGGGAAACTCCCTGCCCTCATCACAATGATGAAGGCACACCTGCTGGTTTGCTCCCTGCAGTCAGAGAGCAGGACGAGGTGGGGAGTCTGATGCTTAGAAGGTAGCCTCCTGGTCTTCCACAATCCTACTGTTCTGACTCAACCCCCAGTGCTGAGGGGACCAAGGGATGCTAGGTGATGATCATGATCACTGAAATATTGTTTATTTTAACCCCCCTTTTCCTGATTACAAAAGTGATACATCACTGTAGAAACCTTTTGTAAGTGCCAATGTAAAACATTTTCGAGAATAAAACTCATCCTTAATCCACCACTTTGGGAGAACTGGGCTTGCCTGGTGGCGTA
Source organism: Redunca redunca (assembly GCA_006410935.1). Taxonomy (NCBI): domain Eukaryota; kingdom Metazoa; phylum Chordata; class Mammalia; order Artiodactyla; family Bovidae; genus Redunca; species Redunca redunca. The sequence goes on from SJYQ01002220.1 coordinate 130,372, forward strand.
GTTATTAAAGAATCTGCCTACAATGCAGGAGACCCTGGTTTGATCCCTGGGTCGGGAAGATTCCCTGGAGAAGGAAATGACAATCCACTCTAGTATTCTTGCTTGGAGAATTCCATGTAGCCTGGTGGGCTACAGTCCCACATTGCCTGTGCACCTGCACACATACACACAAAGAAATACTCATGAAAACTTTATTTCTATTCTGTCACGACATCCCAACCATTTCAAGAGTGGGCATTTAGCTCAAGGTCTGCACTGGGTGCCATCCTGGTGCTTAACCCCGAGCAGCTCAATGTGTGCAGTGAGGGTGGTTCCTGTTTCCAGTCCAATGGCTCTGGGAGTGTGTGACCTGTGCTGGGGAAATGGATGGGGAGGAGGGGACCAGACATGGTCCGAGGCTGGGCCACCTCCTGGCCCTCTGCACTTGCAGCAACCTCAGGGGGAAGCCTGGCTAAGCCTCCTGGGCTGAGAAACCTAAAAGCCCTGCGCAGCATGTGAAGTTCCCTACAGGTCAGGGGGAGATTTTATTCCTGTTTTGGGGCTTTTATAGGTATTTGCCTCACATACCACTAGAATCTGCAGTGAAAACCCCAACACTGCAGCATGGTATGCTCATAGACGAGACCTGTCCTACTGATGCTAACACAACCTCCAGGAATGCTCTGGAGAAAAGGGGCTCTGGGCATGGCCGGGAGGGGAGAAGATGGCTTCGCTTTCTGAGTGTGCCTTACATGCTGGTTGCTGGCCTTATACCCAGGCAGGGCGGGTGGTCACATCAGGTGGAGGATTTGCTGGGAACTTACATAACTATGAGGGGCTTTCCTGGTAGCTCAGTTGGTAAAGAATCTGCCTGCAATGCAGGAGACCCCAGTTTGATTTCTGGGTCAGGAAGATACCCTGGAGAAGGGATAGGCTACCCACTCCAGTATGCTTCCCTTGTGGTTCAGCTGGTAAAGAATCTACCTGCAATGCGGGAGACCTGGGTTTGATCCCTGGGTTGGGAAGATCCCCTGGAGAAGGGAATGGCTACCCACTCCAGTATTCTGGCCTGGAGAATTCCATGGTCCATGGGGTCGCAAAGAGTCGGACACGACTGAGCAGCTTTCATTTACATACATAACTATGAGGATACAAGGAAACCCCCCGACTCCCAGCATCTTCCCAGAGGAGTCTTCCCGCCTGCCTCTGTCCCTCTGTTTCCCTTCCCCCCCTTCTCTCTCCTTATTTTTGCTCTACCCTCCTCTACTTTCTCCCTCTTAGTTTTTCTTTCTCTTCTTTCTGGAAACTCAAGGAAATATCAAAGTGAAGGGAGGAAAGGGCTAGACACTTAAAACAGAAAAGCGCACCTCACTTGGAAAAGAAAAGTGAGGCCGAGAGAAACTCCAAGGAGGCCCTGGGGGGTCCAGGCAGGGAGGAGTGAGTAGGCTGCCCCTCCCTCGGGCTCCAGACCCTGCCCTCCTCTCCTCCAGCCACTGGGTCTGATGCGCACGTGGGCGGACTGGAAAATCAAATGCTCTGGTTTGCGGAACAGACCTCATACCAAGCCCATCTGCAGTTGGAGTTTTGAAGCCCTTCAGTTCCTGTTGCTCTGAAATTTATGAGAGGCCTCCCCAGCTTGTTAACCAAATCCGTATCTCGCAGACACCGCTGTTCTCTCATGAAGCTATGAAAGCTTTGCCTAGAGACCACAGACCCACTAATAGGGCCTGGAACCCCTGCCCCACTCACAGGAAGAAGGTCTGGAATAGCAATCTAGGGGGTGTGGAAACCACGGATTCAACTCAGGCAGGGGTCTCTGCAGTCAGAAGGGTCGGAGGCAGCCGTCTGAACACTGCCTTCTAACACCCCTGCTCCCCCAGGGGTGTGGGGGAGGGCGTCCACACCGCTGAGGACAATCACCCCCTTGAAAAGCAGTCCTAATTGGACTTTCCGCAGGGCTGGTCCCTTGGAGCCGACTCCTCAACTCTCTTCTCCAGACATCAGCAGTTGCGAACACATTTGCCTGTTGTGAAGCTTACATCATTTATAGCCATTTCATTACTTCCTCAAATATGACTAACTTTCTGACAGTTTAAGAATGACACCTGTTTTTTTAGTAGGAACTTTCAGACAGGTTTTTCACCTGGGGCTGAGTATTTTCTCTTCAGACACTAAAGTGTCTAAAGCCAACTAATGCTTCTGGAATGTCTAGGAGAAAAGGCAACAGATGAATTTTATGAAGATGGGAGCTGTTCAGCAGCCCCTGTGAAGTTAGGGGAGCGGATGGAGCTGAGTGCATCTGAGATCAGCTCGCTGGCGCTCCCAGGGCCAAGGCCAGAGGCACAAACTTCTCTGGGCTCGGTTCTGGGGTGAAGAAGGCTCGCTTTAGGCTCCCAGTGAGCCCATTTTACAGGGATGGAACTCCAGGCTTACATGAGCCAACTCATGAACCTGCAGAATTAGCCAGCGTGTGAGGGGAAGGCTGGTACAGAGGCTTACACCTGGGCGGCAGAAGTGCTAAGCCAGGGCTTAGAGAAAGGGGTGGTGCAGGGCACAGGCACCTCCCCAGAGAGAGACTGGTGAGCAGGGACCCTGGTTCCCCTGGGCATTAGGGGAGTGAGAAAAAGAACTATCACAGATTTTAGAAGTGATCCTGACAAGGAAGAGCACCGTCAGCACTGAGTGTGCTAACGCTTCTGACCTTTACCGCAGAGAGGAAGGCAATCAGTGAGGGCATTTCCTGTGCCAGTGTGAGGGGCAGATGACCAGGGCGTGGTTTCAAGTGAACAGTGGGAGTCAGCAGGATACAAGAGAGTAATCTCAGCTACATGCGCAGGAGTAGGAAGATCTCATTCCTAAGGGCTACTAGTCAATTGAAGGGAGCTCAGTTCTGCTGAATTTGGGATGTGTGTGGTGGTGGTGTGATACAATCACTCAACTCATTCACAAACCAAGGGCAGCGAACACTTTAAAAAGGATGTAAAGCAATCTGAAAGTAGTCTGGCTTCACAGGACCATGTTTTAAGGGGGGATGATCCTTTGTTACAGTTAAGCAATGAGAGGAAAGTAACTCTAAGAAGCTCTGCCATCTCCTGCCATCCCACTGACGTCACTGATGCACTATTTTTTCACTACCATTCCTACCCTAAGACTGTCAAAGATAATATACTTTTCCTGTTACATGATCCCCGAATACAGATTTACTGAATTTTAACCAGTTTTTTTTCCAACAGTGGCTAATTTTGACCCTAGTTGATCTTCACCTTCCCCTGGTTTTAATCTGACTTTTAGACGCTGCCCACTGCTCCACCCCCACTTAAGAGCATGGAGACCTCAAACCACCTGTGGGGTCAACATCACTATTCTTTATTTTTCAGATGAGGAAACAGAACTGAAGCTTAGGTAACCTTGCCAATGCAGCTAGAAAGTACTAGAAATCTCAGTTCTCTTTGATTTTAAAAGAGTAAAGCGCTATCGAAGATTAGAACATTATTCAGTCCAGGAAGACAGATGCTGAGAAGGCACATAATCAAACTCAATCAGTCTCTGCAAGTCACGTGGCTGTGAGGAAGGGGAATACTTAGCTTCTTAAGAAGTTAGGAAACTAGATGACTTTCTAGTAATCAGAAAGGGGCACTTTTACGAGAAGCAAGAGGAAGTATTACTTTATCTGGGGGAGGAGTGGGAGACGGTACATGTGAAACTTATTATTCCCATGAGGGAGCAGTGACTGCAAAACATAGATGAAACAGAGATTTCTGTCCACAGATGATGGTTAATTGAGGAGTAGTTGCAAAAAGGGTGGGGGCTGGCCCACAGGATAGTACCAAGGGTCTCACAAAGCCTGCCCTCCCCAGAGCCCAACCTCTGGGCTACGTGATGCTCGTGTCCAAGAAATCAGGAGCTTCTGGCTCAGAGCAGGGCTAAACTGGACTCTGAATTGCTTTTGCAGCTTTAAACAAGATGCTGGGTGGGGGTGGCAGGGGAACCTAAGGGAGCATCTGAGCTAATTTAATCCCCTCTGAGCATTTCTCTCTTTAGGATTAGACTCAAGGGGAATCAGATGTGATAGAACCAAATTTAAAGAAAGGTATCAGTGAAGAAACAGACAACACAGACAACATATTTCCTACAAAGACATTGGCTTTAAATAACACAACACCTGTGTGTATGTGGTGGGGGGGAGGGGAGAGGAGAGACAGAAAAGAAAACAGATACATATTCAGAGAGAAAATCACTCACTGGTGGTATTTGACACCAATGGGGTTCATTCTGCTTGTGGTTATTTCTAAGGCAAAGGCAGAACTTGCATTACTTTTGGTACCTTTTTCTAATTCAACAGAAGAGAATCAGATAACGTGAATATAAAAACAATTTGACAGGTTCATGTCCCATCTAAGGCAGGGCTCCCCAACCTCCAGCATCTAACCTCAGCTCATCTAATGAGCTGGTATAATAAGAATAGAGACAAACTAAACAATAAATGTAACACCTTGAATCATCCCCAAACCACTCCCCCTCCACCAATCCCAGTCCATGGAAAAGCTGTCTTCCACAAAACTGGTCCCTGGTGCCAAAAAGGTTGGGGATCACTGATCTAAAGTACCTGGGTTTATGATGTAAAATGATTCTGAAAAAGGGACATGTAGATGAAAAAGATTTTTGACCACTGTCCTTACGTAAAATATAGAGAGATGAGGTCCAGTGTATATGAGGTTGGTTGCCTTAGGATAGAAGCCCAGATAATGTATTTCTAAGAGTCAAGAGGAAGGTAGCATATAATTGAACAGGTGCTGGCAAATTGGTAGAGTTGTAAGAGTCTGGAGGAGTTCTCTTCTGATAGCTTAAATTTTCCGAGTGAAATTGGAAGCAAGTTCATCGAATGTTTCCCAGTAAGTTTGGTGTTTGCAGCAATTTTGTTTTGACCAATACTCTCCTTAAAATTAAAGCACCATTCTATTCCTAAAAAACAAGGTACCTGGGCTTAAATTTTTTAACCCAATATGGGTTTTCTGAAGTTGGACTGTAGTCATGCTAATCATGATGATTACTGTTATTATTAGTAGTAGTTGTCCCTCGGACAGCAAAGAAATCAAACTAGTAAATCCTAAAGGAAATCAACCCTGAATATTCATTGGAAGGGCTGATGCTGAAGCTGAAGCTCTAACACTTTGGCCACCTGATGTGACGAGCCAACTCACTGGAAAAGACCCTGATGCTGGGAAAGATTGAAGGCAGGAGAAGGAGACGACAGAGGATGAGATGGTCGGATGGCATCACCAGCTTGATGGACACGAGTATGAGCAAACTCTGGGAGATGGTGAAGGACAGGGAAGCCTGGTGTGCTGCAGTCCCTGGGGCTGCAGAGTCGGACACGACTGAGTGACGGAACAACAATACCAGTAACGCACTGTCTACCAAATGCAAGCACAATATCCAGCATTTTATACAGAGAATTCTGTTTAATCCCCACCAAAGTCCTATGAGGTGCTCCTCACTACCCCAGCCTACAGATGAGGAAAGTAAAGCCAAGGGAAGTTAAGGATGTTCAATGTTGCTAAGTCAGCAAATGGTAGAGCTAAAACCAGAACTCCTGGGTTGGCAGAATCTAAAGCTCCTGAGGGTGTGTCACTTCAGAGAGGGTGTGTGTGTGTGAGAGAGAGAGAAAGGGAGAAAAAAGAGGGAGAGACAGAGAGAAGGGGTTGGGGAGAGGGAGAAAGAGCCAAAGAGTGAGGTGAGGGTTAAACCCTCAAGGGCACCTTCTGCAGTTAAGACAACTCTTTCATTTGAAGAGTAAACTAATCAGGAATTACCATGAAATTCTCAAGGCTATTTTAGAATTAAAAGAGCTAAAAGTCCCAAGGCAAAATGGTTTTAATTAGCAAAGAGGCTCTAGGGATCTAAAATAAAATTTCAGAGATATCATGTGAAGTGTGGGCTACTCATCTAAAGATGCGCAAGCCTTATGAATTTCAACTTGGCCTCTACGTGTGTCCAGCTTCCACCAGTGATACCACCTCCTCCCCTAAAGTTCATGGGGAAGGGAGAGAGAGGCATGCATGAGATGCCCCCAAGTAGCCCCCAAACTGCATTTTAAGTCCATGAGTTGGAAAAAGAAGGGAAATACACAGGACATGGAAGATCACCCATCCCCAATTAGCATTTCTCGCTCCTCCAGACCCTGTTCTCCAGCCCCCTGATTGCTTCTTCTCTACCTTGGCCTTTGTGAATTAAAGCAAAAAACCAAACTTAGAAAATTGCCAGTCATGACTTTGCTTTGAAGACTGAAAGTCAAACCTCCCATCTCTGTTACAATTTAATAATTTGATTTCAAAGAGACAGATCATTTCTTTCTTCTAAATCTTCAAACCAGAAAGTCCCTTGTTCTAATTACATCCTCTTGGGTGTCAACCAGCATTTTGAAAAGATTTCATTTCAAAATTCCGTTTACAAAGTAAACAAGGATATCTACCTTTGGCTCTCATCAGCCAGCTCTGAATCCAGATGTGAACCGCTCTGGGAACCGCAGCTGAGCCCTGCTAAACAGGGAATTCTCTTTTGACTTTGTTAAGGAGCAGCCCCGTTGGAGCCTGGGGCTACCTGGGTTTGCAATCTCTGTGTGTTTCTGTTCTCCTCTTTATTAATATCAAAATTGTTAGGTGAAGAGGTTGGCAGGAAACCCTCAATTCCCCCTTAGGAAAAAATGCTTCCTCTTGTCAAGTCTTTGAACCATAATCCCTTCAAACCCTCCACACTGAGTATATGTAAGCACTTTTGGGATGACTGTTTTTCTAGAACATTCTATGCCCACAGAACTTTTGACAGATACCTTTTTCTTTTACAGTCTGCAGATGCGGTCTGGGTAGATGAAGGACACTCCTCATTATAAAGTGAGGAAACAGAGGTATCCAGAGATAAATTTAAGGCAAAGCTCAACAGCTTTAAAAACACAGATGTGATTTTCGTGGCTGGGACTTTGTCCCATGACAAATACATTTCTTGTCCTTTTCAACCTGGATGTTATATTGATGGTTTTTGGTTGCCCTTAGATAAGAGTCCTTTAATCAAGATTATATTCCAGAAAGATAACCATGAGATGTTGAGAGAGTGGTGGGTTGATGGGCAATCATTTTTTTAAAATAATTTTTCAAATTTTATAAAGTGAACATTTAGAGTTTGAAACCAATACAGTATTGTAAAGTAAAATAAAAAAATATTTAAAATAAATAAATAAAATAAAATGAACACTTAAAAATAATAAAAAAATAACTAAACTGCACAATATTAAAAAGGTAAAGTTTAAACAATTTTTATATAGAAGACCAACCTTTAGAAATTTAGATTTGAATCTGCATAGCATAAATCATGTTACTGCCTTGTATTTTATCATTATAAAGGAAAAGGAGGAGGGAGACACAAAATAAATGTTTAGAGAAGACAGATGACGCTCAGATCAAAGACGTTTAATAAAAGTTGACCTCGGGCTTGGCCTCTTAGGCACGTAAACCTCACATGCTTCCACTATCTACTCCACTTCCAACTCCTACACTCATGTCTTTTTTTTTTTAATTGAAAGAGGACAGTAAGGAAACCATTCTGTGAAGGAGGCAGGGAATGAGAAGGAAAAAGTCTGCAGCAGAAACTCCCATGAGTTCCTCCAAACCTGTGTTACTTTCCTTCCTAGACACACAGACTACACTTCTCAGACTCCCTTGCAGGTTAAGTGTGACCATGTTATGGCCACCACTTTGGTCCACAGAAGCAGGGAGATCTCCCTTTTTCTTTTTCCAGCTGCTGGCTAGATGTCCTTCCAGGGGCACAGAGCCTGGGCCTTTGGATAACTGCAAGGGAAGAAGTCTGAAGGGCCAGGAACACCCGCACAGACTTTGAAATAAGCAGGAAGTAAACAGCCTGGAGAATCCCAAGGACGGAGGAGCCTGCTGGGCTGCCATCTATGGGGTCGCACAGAGTCGGTCATGACTGAAGCGACTTAGCAGCAGCAGCAAACAGCATTCAGGGCTTGTTTGTTGTAGCAGGGAGTGTAACTCAAGTGCTAAGCCTGAAGTATAGACAGTGTTTGGGGGTTAGTTAGTGAATTTCTGATGAGGGAAAAATCCTCTTAATAAATCACTTCCTTTTCTCCTTTTTTCCTATAGTCCTTTCTGGGAACCTCATCCAAATACCAACATATCTTACACTTAGAATCTCAAGTCCACCTGACTCTTATTGGAAGCCTCCAGTTTGAACCCTTTGCTCCTCACCTTAAGGTATGTTCTGTCCCCTCTCCAACCTACAAGGGTCAGATCAATGCTCACACCCCTTTGCAGGGTTGGTAATAGTCTTTCGAGGGCCAGGAAGGACCTGTCCTTGCAGAATGTTTATGAGACCAGCATTTGTAACTGAGCAAAGGCTACATCTTCAAGTGGAAGTCTGAGGACACGACAAAATATAAAGCACTGCTGCCACAATTTTACAGCAGGCAAGGTCCAGCTGTTTCGACTGAAATGACACAAATGATATGTGTCATTACTAGGCTATCAAATCTCTCTGGACAAAAAAATCACCAAGGCAGGATAGCACCGTGTCTACCACATCTTCAGTCCTGATACAGAAGGTGATGCCCTACAGTTTCTCCAAATTGCTACACCTTGTATCTCACCAGTCATAAAATCTTAAATCACCAGAAAAAAAAAATACATGACCATCTACATCAAAGGATCTTGATAATATCAATATCACTGGGAGCTTTCCACGCAGCCTTTAGTTTTACTGGTAGTGTGTTATTATAAAACAACTTTTATAACAGTGCCAGAAAGAGCTTTATAATTTGTTATTTAAAAAGTAACACATGTTCATTGTAGAAATTTTAGAAAATCTAAAAGTGCTAAGAAAATTAATTGCCATTGCTGAGAAATAACCACTACTTTCTAAAATATTTTACAAATGCTTATTTTTTTCTAGTAGTTTTCTTTTTTCTGTTGTTGCTGTCCTTTTCAGAGAAGGCAATGGCACCCCACTCCAGTACTCTCACCTGGTAAATCCCATGGATGGAGGAGCCTGGTAGGCTGCAGTCCATGGGGTCGCTAAGAGTTGGACATGACTGAGCGACTTCACTTTTACTTTTCATTTTCATGCATTGGAGAAGGAAATGGCAACCCACTCCAGTGTTCTTGCCTGGAGAATCCCAGGGACAGGGGAGCCTGGTGGGCTGCCGTCTATGGGGTCACACAGAGTCGGACACGACTGAAGAGACTTAGCCACAGCAGCAGCAGCTATCCTTTTGCATCAAGAACTATGTTTCTTTGACTTTTCTCTTTTAACAATCTAAAATACACATATGCTCTTTTTTATCTATTGATGGTCATCTTTAAAATATTTCTTTTCCCTAATTATCCAAATTAAGAATGAAACTAGACATTCTTTTAGATAAGAAATGTAGTATACTTTTATCTCCCCCTTAAACACCCTCTTCCAACAACACAAGAGAAGACTCTACACAGGGACATCACCAGATGGTCAACACCGAAATCAGATTGATTATATTCTTTGCAGCCAAAGATGGAGAAGCTCTATACAGTCAACAAAAACAAGACCAGGAGCTGACTGTGGCTCAGATCATGAACTCCTTATTACCAAATTCAGACTTAAAATGAAGAAAGTAGGGAAAACCGCTAGACCATTCAGGTATGACCTCAATCAAATCCCTTATGATTATATAGTGGAAGTGAGAAATAGATTTAAGGGCCTAGATCTGATAGATAGAGTGCCTGATGAACTATGGAATGAAGTTCATAACACTGTACAGGAGACAGGGATCAAGACCATCCCCATGGAAAAGAAATGCAAAAAAGCAAAATGGCTGTCTGGGGAGGCCTTACAAATAGCTGTGAAAAGAAGAGAGGTGAAAAGCAAAGGAGAAAAGGAAAGATATAAGCATCTGAATGCAGAGTTCCAGAGAATAGCAAGAAGAGATAAGAAAGCCTTCTTCAGCTATCATTGCAAAGAAATAGAGGAAAACAACAGAATGGGAAAGACTAGAGATCTCTTCAAGAAAANNCAAAGAGTCGGACACGACCGAGCGACTGAACTGAACTGAACTTGTCTTGTCCCCAGTTACCAGTTACTACAGTCTGATTTCATGTCCCTTTTAACTATTTCCATATGTAACTTTAAGAATTAATTTTGACATCTGTAGTAGGGTAACTAAATCAACACACCATCACTGCTTTTTCTACACCACATCATCCTCGTTTGGGGGCTTTTAATCCTGATACACATGCTATCTAGCCGTAGAGGATATTTGAACATTTTTCAGGAAGAGCCTGTGAGGGTATGTCTAAATCATGAAATATGTGTCAGAGAACATCTTTCTGTTTATTCACCCATGTTTATGGCTTTGTATGTGAGTGACACATGGGTCACAATCTGTAGACCCTGTAAGGCCACCTAGCACTGACTTGTGGCTTGTAGTTGACAAGGGGCCTGGAAGCTGGCTTCATTGCAATATTCTTTCTAAGAAACCTGTTTTTTGTTTTCACCTGGATGCTTATGAGATTTTTTCCTTTATAACAAAAACCTGTCAAGTTACATTGAACGTTAATGCTCTCATTCTTAAGGACACATCTTTTTCAGCTTGAGTGAGTGAAAGTTGCTCAGTCGTGTCTAACTCTTTGCGACCCCATGGACTATACAGTCCACACAATTCTCTAGGCCAGAATACTGGAGTGGGTAGCCTTTTCCTTCTCCAGGGGCTCTTCCCAAACCAGGGATCAAACCCAGGTCTCCCACATTGCAGGCGGATTCTTTACCAGCTGAGCCACAAGGGAGGCCCAAGAATACTGGAGTGGGTAGCCTATCCCTTCTCCAGGGGGTCTTCCCGACCCAGGAATCAAACCGGGGTCTCCTGAATTGCAAGTGGATTCTTTACCAACTGAGCTATCAGGGGGAAAGTTCTCTTTGATTAGTTCATCCATGACTGTGTCAACCTTAGTTTACTCTTTTCTTTCTTCATTTGGAAATATTATTATCTGTACACTGGATCACTTAGTTCTGTTTTTCACATTTCTCTCCTCAGTAATTTTATCTTTGTGTCCCTGAGCTCCTAGTGCTATTCCTCAGGTCATTAAAAAAAAAAAAAAAAAATCCAGTGATTTGATTTACAGTCCTATCCAACCTGTTGCTCATTAGTCCACTGTGGATTGACTGGGTTGCCATGTTTTTTCATCTCCTTGCAGTTGTGTGTGTGTGTGTTTACTAATAGCTCCCTGCTGTGGTTTTATAGATGTAATGTCAGCTGCTGTCTCAAAGACACAAATTAGAGGTAATTCAACATCTTCTCCATGATAAAGAATCTCCTGCAGGTTCGATCCCTGGGTCAGGAAGATCCCCTGAAAAAGGGAAAGGCAACCCACCCCAGTATTCCTGCCTGGAGAATCCCATGGACAGAGGATCCTGGCAGGCTACAGTCCACAGGGTCACAGAGAGTCAGACACGACTGAAGTGACTTAGCGTAGCCCTAGCATAGAGACACTTACTGAAATTCCTCAAGAATATTCTTCTCATATAATAAATCTTTTCATGTGGCCAGGAAAGTCTTGCATCATCATCTTTACAGACAAAGACCTACCTTGTAGAGTATGATGGAGAGTTAAGATAGGTTCCATCAGAGACTGCGTGCCCCTGTTCAACACTTTGGGCCCAGATAAAGATAGAAAAGGCCAAGTTTAAGTACTGGTATTAAATATCCGAGGAATCTGTTCAGTAGGAGGCAGAGCAAGAAAAGCAGAGGGTTTTATCTTTGTGCCAGAAGTTTCTCTTCTCTTGGTTGCTAGGCATCCATGCCATGGCAAGAATAGGAGCTGACCAAGCTCATCAGAGAGGCCCTGACTAGAATCCTTTCTTGAGGTTTACAGAGGATCCAGACAGACGGACCTCCCCTCACCCCACTGCCACGTGGCCAGCTCTCACCCACATACCCGGGTCTTCCAAGGTGTTGATTCTGCTCCTGTTAATCCCCTCACCTCCTGGAGAGGGGGGATGCTGCTCTGGGGCAGGATGGACCCCATCTGTACATTCACTGGCAGAAATTTTTCAGAGCTTCTAGTACTGCTGAAAGTTTAGAGATAATTTCATGTTCCATTGATCACTCATTTCAATGAGCGTCCAGGGGCAGATGGAGGAAGAAGGAATGAAAGTGGTATGCTCAAGTCTCCCTTCCTGTAGGAAATGACATTTCCTACATTATGTGCACACAGGGTGACCAGTGTAACACTGCCTCACCACCCCCATCAACTACTTAAGTTTTTCCAGGAAGCTATTTTTACCATGAGTGCATTCTCAGTTCTCCCTATGGAATCCCCAGTCAAGTGTCAGCGAGTACCTTCCGCAGGCTCAGAGCGGATTGGTTTCCCCTGGTAGATGTCTGAACCAGCCAGTACCCCCGAGAACTGTATCTTCACCCCTCTCTCCAAGGTCTGATGGGATTCCCAAAGAGAAAAACTCAGTCCTGCCTCTGCCTTTGTCTCATAAAAAGTTGAGAATTCCTGGTTTAAACCCCACAGTTCAGTTCATTCGCTCAGCTGTGTCTGACTCTTTGCAATCCCATGGACTGCAGCACCCCAGGCTTCCCTGTCCATCACCAACTCCCAGAGCTTGCTAAACTCATGCCCATTAGGCTGGTGATGCCATACAACCATATCATCCTCTGTCTTCCCCTTCTCCTCCTGCCTTCAATCTTTCTCAGCATCAGGGTCTTTTCCAATGAGTCAGTTCTTCACATCAGGTGGCCAAAGTATTGGAGCTTCAGCTTCAGCATCAGTCCTTCCAATGAATCTTCAGGACTGATTTCCTTTAGGATTAACTGGTTTGATCTCCTTGCAGTCCAACGGACTCTCAAGAGTCTTCTCAACACCACAGACTAAGTGTAAACCAACCACATCAGAACTCTGTTCTTAAAAGGAGACATGTTAGGGGATTCTAGAAACACCAAGGTCATTTTCCCTGTTAATAGTTTTTCTAAGTCACACTGGTTAAGAAACAAAGATCTTATATTTTGATGAAACAGTTCTTTTCCACCAAAAGGAAAATAATAGAAATAAGGCTGTAAAGGATCTCATGTTCCCAGATTTTCCCTTAACCCAGAAATGAAATATTACAGAGATGGAGGTGCTCATATCTAAATTTATGGCTAGCCCAGAGCCCATCCCTCCATACGGCATCCCTGAGGGGGGCATCCAGCTGTGCTTGACTCTTATACACAGGTGCTCACTACCCTCTAAGGCAACTCCTTCTACTTGGGTCAGTTTATGCAGTGAGGTTCTGCCTCAAACCAAGTTGACTTATGCCTCCCTTAAAACTCTTATCAGTTTGACTCTGTCCTTGGAAGCCACACAAAATATCTCCCTCTTCCAGAAAACAGTCCTTTCATGTATTCGCAGGCAGCTTCCAAATGTCTGAGACTCTGTGGTGATAAGTCCCAGCAAAGCTGGCCTTCAAGATGGGTCCCAGTGATCCCCAGCTCCTGGTATCCATGGCTTTGTGAATTTGCCTCCCATACTATGTCAGGGGTGACCAATAGAATATGGATGGTATGTGACTTCAGAGGTTAGGTCACAAAAGGCACCGTAACTTCTGCCTTGCTTTCTCTCTGATCATTTACCCTGGGGGAAGCTAGCTGCCAGGTCATCAGGACAGTCAGTGGAGAGGTCCACATGGCAAGAAACTGAAGTCTTCACCCAAGAGTTATGTGAAGGAGCCATTAATCAGCCCCCAGTCAAGCTGCCAGATGACAGTTCAGCCCCAGTTGACATCTTGAAAGCAACCTCTATAAGAGACCCTGAGCCAAAACCAGCAGCTAAGCTGCTTCATAATTCCTGAGTCTCAGAATCTATATGGGATAAATGTTTACTGATGAAGCTGCTAAACTTTGGGGTAATTTGTTACACAGAAATACATAACTAATCACTCCAATTCCTATAAATGTTCTTTAAGTGGGAAAGTCTGTATTACACTTTCTACCTCAGGACAGATCCTGACTTTTTTAGTGCCCTTCTTAAAACAGTCCTGCATGATAACAACAAAAACAACTATTACAAAAACCACTTTACCAAATGCTTTAGGTTTCCATGCCTCATCTGAGTTAATTCTTACAAAAGCCCTGGGACATAGTTCTATGACTCTAACCATTTAAACTCAGCAGAGGCTACAGGCCTGGAAAAGGTCAGTTTTCATTCCAATCCCAAAGAAAGGCAATGCCAAAGAATGTTCAAACTACTGTACTACTGCACTCGTTTCACATGCTAGCAAGGTAGTGCTCAAAATCCTTCAAGTTGGGCTTCAACAGTACATGAAATGAGAACTTCCAGAAGTACAAACTGGATTTAGAAAAGATAGAGGAACCAGAGATCAAATTTCCAACAGCCGTTGGATCATAGAGAAACCAAGGGAATTCCAGAAAAACTTCCTCATTGACTACACTAAAGCCTCTGACTGTGTGGATCACAACAAACTGCAAAATTTTTCAAGAGATGAGAATACCCAGACCACCTTACCCTGACTCCTGTGAAACTTGTATGCAGATCAAGAAGCAACAATTAGAACTGGATGTGGAACAATGGACTGGTTTAAAATTGGCAAAGGAGTATGTCAAGGCTGTATATTGTCACCTGCTTATTTAACTTATACGCAGAGTACATTATGCAAAATGCTGGGCTGGATGAATTATAATCTGGAATCAAGATTTCCAGAAAAAATATCAATAACCTCAGATATACAGATGATACCACCCTAAAGGCAGAAACCAAAGAGGAACTAAGGAGCCTTTTGATGAAAGTGAAAGAGAAAAGTGAAAAAGCTGGCTTAAAACTCAACATTCATAAAACGAAGATCATGGCATCCAGTCCCACCACTTTATGACAAACAGGTGTGTGTGTGTGTGGGGGGGATGGAAATAGTGGCAGATTTTATTTTCTTGGGCTCCAACAGCTGATAAGTCGCTTCAGTTGTGTCTGACTCTGTGCGACCCCATGGACAGCAGTCCACCAGGCTCCCCCGTCCCTGGGATTCTCCAGGCAAGAACACTGGAGTGGGTTGCCATTTCCTTCTCCAATGAATGAAAGTGAAAAGTGAAAGTGAAGTCGCTCAGTCGTGTCAGACTAGTATCGACCCCATGGACTGCAACCTACCAGGCTCCTCTGTCCATGGGATTTTCCAGGCAAGAGTACTGGAGTGGGGTGCCATGCCTTCTCCGTGGGCTCCAAAATCACTGTGAGTGGTAACTGCAGCCATGAAATGAAAAGATGCTTGCTCCTTGGAAGAAAAGCTATGACAAACCTAGACAGCGTATTCAAAAGCAGTTACATCACTTTGCCAACAAATATCTGTATAGTTAAAGCTAGGGTTTGACTATAGCCATGTATGGATGTGAGAGTTGGACCATAAAGGCTGAGTGCTGAAGAATTGATGCTCTTGAACTGTGGTGTTGGAGAAGACTCTTGGGAGTCCCTTGGACTGCAAGAAGATCAAACCAGTCAGTCCTAAAGGAAATCAACCCTGAATATTCACAGGAAGGACTGATGCTAAAGCTCCAATATTTTGACCCCCTGATGCAAAGAGCAGACTCATTGGAAAAGACTCTGATGCTGGAAAAGATTGAGGGTAAGAGGAGAAGGGGGCGACAGAAAATGAGATGGCTGGATAGTATCACTGAATCAGTAGATATGAGTCTGAGCAAAATCCGGGAGATAGTGGAGGACGGGGAAGCCTGGCGTGCTGCAGTCCATGGGGTCACAAAGAGCTGGATGTGACTTAGTGACTGAACAACAATAGTAACTACTTTTTAAAAGTCTACTACTTAAAAATTCCCAACAGGGATGGAATGATTTTTCTACAAGTTTCCTTAGTATGAAAGTGAAAGTGAAGTCACTCAGTCGTGTCCAACTCTTTGCGACCTGTGGACTGTAGCCCACCAGGCTCCTCCGTCCGTGGGATTCTCCAGGCAAGAATACTGGAGTGGGGTGCCATTTCCTTCTATACTGAGATGTAACCCATTTGTAACCCTGAACATAAATTCATTCACAGCACTAGGTGGTCTTTTACTAGGATCCTCTCTAGACTACTTCTTATTTGCGAAGTTTGTTTTGTCTTCTCTAGTTTGAAGGGCTCTCTCCTTGACAGAAAAGAGGAAAACAAAATTACAGTCAGTAGCAGTTTTTTCTTGGTTCTGCACTAACCTCATTCCATCTGCCCCAAGGCATGGATCTATTCCTTCCTTTTTTACCTGTCTGCTCCCAAATAGAGCTTTAAAATCCCTTTTTTCATGTGGCCAACAGCCATAGGGCAGGCCTCTATTTCTCACGACTTTCGGTTTTCCTGACATTCTTGTAGTCACCAGCCAGCACCCAGGGTAACACCTGCCACCCAGGAGGCACCAATGTGCTCGTTCACTCACAAAGTGCCATTCAGTACTGCTCTTTGTCATATCTCTTGAGACATGTCTTTCTTTTTATCTTCTCTGCACAACGTATTACAGAGCTCACCCTCAGCAGATACACTCAGGTCTTCTTTAAATGTTTATTCCTTGTCTTTCTCATGTACTCTCTGACTATGAACTCAGAATTATTACAAGCCTTCCAACCTCCCCAGGCCACATTCCCTTTTAGAATCCTAGTCACTGGATCACATTTGGTTTTTCTCTGAATTTTTGGAGACTCTGCTTTTCTGAGCCTGAACTATACCTAGTGTTTACTTCTTCCCTGTTGGGAACTTTGAATTGACACAGAGACATGCTAGCCTATTATGCTTTCTGGTCAAGGCTGCATTCAAAGTAGGTGTTTCTGTCTTCTCCAGCTTCTGAGTAATCCAACAGGTATGCAAAGAATCTTTTGGGTGTTCCATTTGTGGCATACTGAGATTTCCAGAAAATGCACCAATCTGACATTTGCTGTCAAACCACATTCTATTCCTATGACTACCTGGTAATCAGGATCCATGCAGTATTAATTATTTGGATAAAACATCTATCTGTAGAATTGATCCATGATGATATTACTCTTGATATCCCTTTAAAAAAAAAAAAACACACATGAATCAAACATCCATGCCTCTGTTAAGCTTATGGTCAGCAATTGAGGGCTGACTGACAAACGTTTCTCCACTTTCAAGCAGCACCGAGATTTTCTTTTCCATGATGGGTTTATAAAGGTTTATGGAAACAGCTGGGCACCTACCCTCCCTTATGGAATTTGCATCTTGAGAAGACACAGAGATAATGCAGGTAGAGTTCATGTAACACAACTGCAGTGTGTTGAACACAGTTCTGTCCTGAGATGCCTGGCTTCCTGGAGGCATCTATTTCCAAGTATGATTCTCTAGCTTTCTTGCTGTTTTGTGGACTTAACAGTCTTCCAACAAGGTTGCGTTTGTTTACGGTAGCCAGAACTGATCGCTGCAACCAAAAAACCCTAGTTGATATACTCCAGGACAAGGCATATTCTCCAGTGATTTATTCCAATGATGTTCTTTCCACCCAGCCTCTAATGCCCACAGCGTCTTGGAATCACCCATTCAATTCACTGGACTCATCCATCTATCTGTGTTCCAGAAACATTTCCCTAATGAGCCCAAATGACATAAACTGGATTAAAATGTGAAGTTTAATTTATTCATTGCCCCCAAAGCAAGCTCTAAGACTACAGTTACCCAAGATTTTAGGTATTGTTTATATAGTGCTGTGTTCTGCATTATTCCTGTCCTTTGTTAAGCTTTTCCTTTCTAAACTGATAAATATAACTTCATGGTCTCCTTTAATGTGTTGAGAAATTTAAAAATAAATACAATATTATAACTGAGAACTGAGAATCAACTCAAAGGGGCTTCAGTTCAGTTCAGTCCAGTCACTCAGTCATGTCCGACTCTTTGCGACCCCATGAGTCACAGCACGCCAGGCCTCCCTGTCCATCACCAACTCCCGGAGGTCACTCAGACTCACGTCCATCGAGTCAGTGATGCCATCCAGCCATCTCATCCTCTGTCGTCCCCTTCTTCTCTTGCCCCCAATCCCTCTCAGCATCAGAGTCTTTTCAAATGAGTCAGCTCTTTGTATCAGGTGGCCAAAGTACTGGAGTTTCAGCTTTAGCATCCTTCCCTCCAAAAAAATCCCAGGGCTGATCTCCTTCAGAATGGACTGGTTGGATCCCCTTGCAGT